>JAGDQP010000036.1:125444-166487 GCA_022664845.1 Lepisma saccharinum
TAAATCCACATTGGTGATCTCCAATTATTTCATCTACGTATACACTTAGGCGTGTTAACAGAATATTACTTAATACCTTGTAACAGGTTGTAACTAACGAGATTCCGCGGTAATTATTTTAGTCCGATTTATCACCGTTTTTGTAAATCGTTACTATTATTGAGGTTCCCATTCCTTTGGGAGCTCCTCCTGTCTCCATATAACACTTATCAATATATGTAGTTCCTTGATTAGTGCCGTTCTTCCTGCTTTGATTAATTCGGATGGAATATTGTTTATTCCTGGTGATTTGAAATTTTTCAATTTCTTTACCGACATTTCGATCTCGATCTCGCTAGGTTCGGGGAATCCACGGTTTTGCGATATGGATTTCGAATTCCTCTGTTTGTTCCTTGTTGTGTACATTAAGGAGTTTGTCGAAATAACTTTTCCACACATCGACAATTTAAGTCGTATCCGCCTGAAGATCTCCACGTTCATTTCTAATCATTCCTAACCTCGGCTGGTAACCTTTCCTTAACGAGTTTACTCCTTTGTATAGATCTCGTATGTTATTTGTCTTGCCGTTTTCCTCTATCTCCTGAATCTTCTGCGTCAGATATTCTCGTTTAAACAATATTTAACCGGGCCCCTGGACCCCTAAAGGGCCATATTGTTTTTTACAAAACAAGGAATAAAAACATTATACCACTTTCCACATTTTGGGGTTCAAGTAGTTATGAAAAGTTGTGCATTGTTACGAAACTTAGCCATATCAAATGTGGCCCTTTTTGGCCGTTGTGAAACTAAAATTTTCGCTGGCTCCAGGGCCCGGCTAGATACCTCTTGATCCTGCTGTGCTTCTGCGAACAAACATAACGAAGCATTCTACAACTTTTACGCGCAACTCAAAATCATATTTTAGAAAATCAGTCGTTTTGGCCCCCACCCCGAATTTCTTTTTAAAAAGTCGTGTTTGAGTAATATGGAAAACTTATAGAATGTTATCTTATGTGTGGTCGTCCCAAACACAGATGGATCAAAACCTGAGCCCCGGGGCCCCCAAAAATTATAATTTTGAAAAGGGCCGATTTTTTTTTTTTTAGAAATTTGAGTTTGAGTGGGGCGCAAAAGTTGTAGAATGTTGTTATGTTTGTTCGCCGAAATACAGACTGATCAAAAAATATCTAGCCGGGCCCAGGAACACGCGAAAATTTTAGTCTGAAAACGACCTAGAAAGGTCACATTTGAAATGGCTAAATTTCGTGGTAATGCACAACTTTTCGTAACTACTAGAACCCCAAAATGTAGAAACTGGTATATTTTTATTCCTTGTTAAAAAAAAAAAATCACACACACAATTGGACCCTTTAGGGGTCCAGGGGCCTGGTTAAATATTATTTTAGGAAGGACATATTTGACATGGCTTTATTTGGTACCAATGCACAACTTTTGATGACAACTCGAACCCCAATATCTGAAAAAAAGCTTTGGCCTACCCTAGTTGCCTGTATTCATACCCTGATACACATCTTCTAAATCCCAATTTTTTCAATGAATTTTCAGTTGTTTGTGGTGTAACATTAACTTACATATCCTAGGCGAGTGAAGTAGCTAAATCTTTAGTACTAATTCTTTAAATTTTGTTCACAGAATGAAGAATGTAGGTTTCATTCCGAGCAGTTAGTTTTCTTGGTTGCCCAGAACGGATTCTATTCTGCAATAATTGTTCAGTTTTACGTTCCTTTATGATGTATCCAACGGCAAAAGATGGGTTTCCAACAAGCTTGGCTTCCCTGACGCGGTTTGGACTGCTTCAATACACTACGTATAGTGCTCGTGTACACAAAAAGATACCTAGAACATTTCTTCCGAGAGTAGTATGTGGTTGGTTGTCCAAATACTTTTTTGCGATGAATTTACGTAGTCGTTACTCTTTCGTTGCCTGTTACTTTACAGGTGTATCGAAGTCAGTTCTATAATATTCTATCTATAGATATTCTATTAATTATTATAAAAAGGGGAAGAGATTTCCAAATGGTCCATGTTTTACGTGTGATACAGTCTGCTCTTTATCCTTGTTGTTCTTTTTTTCTTACCCGCTGTATATAGAATTTAGTTCCAGTATCTCTATGTTGTATTAGAAACTCAAAATTTCGGTATTAACAGTAAACAATAATTGCATCCAAACAGCAGTTTGAAGAATATATTTTCTAGTGCAAATCTACTCCTATTTTTATGTGAGTTCTTCTTACTGCTTAATATTCTTGTATATTTTTCTTTTTCTTAAATTATGTTTGTATATAAGAAACCACGATGAATGATCCTTAAACGACAAAAAATGACGATTTCATATTTTCTTTTCATTTTTTACTAAATGATCTTTATCGACTTCATGCACGAAACTCTAGAAATAACACCAGCAATGCACGAATTAACTCCTTTAGCCAGGGGAGAAGTATTATATGTGATGTAATTTATATAAGTACAGTAGCACACGAGTTTCAGGAAGGGATTTATCAACCGAAATAGATTTTCCAAAGGAATATAAGCTTAGTAGAAGGGAAAAGCGAATGACCATGTACTCTAGAAATAGGAGAACAGACTTCATGTTGTCATTTGGACCCTTATTAGGAGGGACCACTTCAACCTTGATGGCCTGGCCCCAAAGAGCCCCCGGGATTGGCGCCCTTGATTCCACCTCTTTCTGCTTAATATTAAAATTCAAAGAAATTACAGATTTAAGCAAAGTTTTTGATTGATTTAAAGTTAATTAAACTTTTGAATCTTGAAAACACAAGAACATTCAAAGAGTATGGGAGACATTAAATAAACTGGGGTTCCAGGTCGTTTTCTGTCGGTAACAACCTCAGTACCAAGACTCGGTCTATACATTGCACCTCAAACTGAAGCATAATCGCAATATTATTATGCTTCATTTGGCACGCTTTATCCTTTTTATGTATATTGGCCATTTTTTTTCGGTTCTAGAACTCCAATCTAACTTATTTTGCGCAATTTCCCATTTGTTTCACAGAAATTTGTGTTTTATTTTTAGAAAAATTATTAAATATTAATATTGCAACAAATATTAGGTTGTTTTCTCCTTTAATGAAAGACTATTAAATATTTCTATTCCATTAGAAAATTTTGTAACGTATCGATTAATTTGTATCGAACAAACCTTCAAATTTAAATAAACCCTATTTTGCTTTATAAGTACATTCTGTGTATGTTAAATAAATTATCGTTGGAGTAACAAAGATTGAACGTGAATTTCCCAATGCTATTTTGGCATCAAGAGTTGCTACTGTAAATTTTGGAATTACAAGCGGTTATTTGTGTACTAAGCTTCATGTCCTCTAGCATCCATATTGTTCCACTCTGTACCTGCGGTATACAAGACATCTTATATCTTTATCCGATTAAATGAAATCCACCTTCGCTTTCTATCAACATGAAATAAGATACACTAACCAATTACGTAATTTGGCTATTAGCGCTTCAAGTTGAAGGAACACAACCAACAATTAATTTTAACATTAACTTCCTCAGAACAACATTGTTTTGCTCTACAGCAACCGCCTATGACGGTGTTAAAAAGTTTATGTTGCTTCTCGTAAAAAACACGTACTTTCCTTTCCCTTTCAGTAAGTTAGGTGTAAGTATATTTCAATAACTACATAGATGGTGACATCTAGCAATAACCAAAGTAAACACCAAAATAATGGAAAACAAATATATGTAAAAAAATCAGAGTTTATAAATGAATTACATTTTCTGGGTATTTGCTAGCATATGAGTCATTTACATAGAAGTGTGAACATTTAGGAAAAAACCAGCATAACAAAGAATATCAATGTATTTTTTTTAAGGTTATTCAATTATAATTTGCTACACTTCGAGTCAAACTGTTTCATACGTATTTTTCAGTTTTCAGAAATTATTATTTTTTGTATAATAAATTATATTATGCAATTTATGAAACAAATAAACATTATTTTTTAACAAGGTAAGTATGAAAGAACTGGCCTTGTCCATTGACTAATTCTACGACCTAAGCAAAGCTCCTTGTAAAATAAGTTTTAGAGGACGCAGTTCTTCATAACGTTCCCATATTAGAAACAAGAAGTATTATTACGTTGTTTGCATGCTAATTTTGAAGAAGAGCAGACTTATAAGTGCTATTAAATAAATATAAGTAACTCAAAATATTATTATTAACTGAATCCTTTACTTACTGATTAAAATGCAATTAATGTAGCTTTCGTAGCAAAACTGTAATTACAGACAAAATGTTGTATAATCCGTTACACTAAATAAAATATTTTGGAAAGAATTACCCACGCGAACTCTCTTTCGAGAAAAGTATGGCGAAAGTGGCCTTAAATTAGGTATGATTCTAACAATTACTTGGTGAAACTGAGGAAAACCTTGATGTAAAACTTAGTTCGTGGCAGTTGGACTTGAATTTGCATGCTTCTTGAGTGCCGATCCACCAAGTTCCCGTAGTCCAGGCGGCAACTTCGGATTGGCAATGGATAGGTACGTAGGTTCGAACCCCGCGGCCGACCATTCTCACCGAGGTTTTCTAGGTTTTACCTCAGTTGCACCAAGCGAATGCTGATGGTACATTAAGACAGGCCCTGGCCGATATCTTTCTCATCTATCACCCTACCCTATCGCAGCCTTACCCAAAGATGCCAGAATGCCATATATATAATCCAATTTCAATTCGAGTGCCGATTCGATATCCGCGACCATAATAGCTATTACTGCTCCAGAGTTTGGTCTATACTGTTGGAGCTTATGGCCAACAGCTGCATTTTTACTTATCGTACTTCCCCCTCATTTGAAAAACTTGACGGGGGAAGAGGGAGTAAAACTAACAATGACTGGAGGGTTGCAGCTGGGCTATGGCAACCCGAAGCGAGAGAACGGCTGCAAGGAGCATAGTTTTATTTTAATTTTATTTAGCAGTCAAACTGGCATCGCTGTTGCCATAAGAGCAATGATATACTCTTAAGTCTGGACGAATAATAGCTAGAATACACAGGCCGAGTAATACAGGAAATAATCTTCTTCCTTTAACCTGTCAATATCAACAATGGTCAGTCACCTTTTCTGGTTGAACAGTAGTCTGGAACAGAAAAAGAAGATAGATGCGGGTGGGGAAGGAAGAATGAAAGGAATTCCGTTTCCTTTTTAATAATTGCCAGGTGCTTGTTAATGAACTTTAGTTTCCACCACCACAACAATTACTTCCTTTTTAACACTCATTAAAATGCCGAAAGAAGGCGGGTTCTTGTAAGCTAAAAGCATGTTGTCTTCTTCAACAGAAACTTTAGAACAAGAGACTCCTTATCAAATGAATCGGCATTTTAGAGTAGAACAATCTGAAGGAACTAAGACAAAGGGAGTGTCCGAAATCATTCTCCATTAAGAAATTCACTAACTACCATTGTTGCCAACCAATAAACGTGTTTTTCCTTTATCCTGTTTTAAATTAAAGAAATCTATTCAATTTTGAGAAAAAAATCTTTTTAAGAGAGCTCCTCGTTCCATTACCCCTTTTTAACATTTTTCAAAATATTTGAAAACTAAGAATAGGGGTCTACCATCAAAAAATATAAATTCACAGCGCCCTAGAGCTTACATATTACTATGAAATGCGATGGACAGCGATCTCGGAATCTTGTCGATTGATGATTGCTCAGACTTCAATTAAATAATGACATCATAATTTTTGAAAACGTATCATTTGTTAATGGACACGATCTCGAGATCGCTGTCCATTGCATTCTATAGTAATTCGTCAGTTCTAGTTCGCTATGAATTTACATTTTTGATAATACTCTTAGTTTTTGAAATATTTTGAAAAATGTTAAAAATGAGAGTGTTGGAGCAAGGATCCCTCTTAAGCAGGCAATTTTGACCTAAGCTTATCACTTGAGGAATGATGTTCTTCAGCGATAAGTCTTCCAGAGAGAGAGAGAGGGGGGGATGATGAAGTGACAGTACATTTTAACTTGTACAGATTGACAATAAAAGAATCCGGCAACCTCGGGCCTTGACGACTGCCGGATTTTCGGAAATTCCGGATTTTTATGTATATATATATGTTCAGTGCCGGATTTACATATAAGCTAAACAAGCTATAGCTTAAGGCCTCACTCCCTTAGGGAGGCCCCAAAAAAATTGAAGAAAAAAAACTGGCGGTAATGTAATTTCAAAATAATAAAAAAAAAACAAATACGATAAAACGCACATACAACAACGGTATTTTGTATTATG
Source organism: Lepisma saccharinum (assembly GCA_022664845.1). Taxonomy (NCBI): domain Eukaryota; kingdom Metazoa; phylum Arthropoda; class Insecta; order Zygentoma; family Lepismatidae; genus Lepisma; species Lepisma saccharinum. The sequence continues at coordinate 131,718 of JAGDQP010000036.1, forward strand.
TACTAGTTTGTTATGAATGGGGCCCCTGGTTTCCAGCTTGGCTTGTAATTAGAGCCTGTTTCTCAGCCCCGCTTGTGATGGGATGGGATCCCTGTAACCCAGCCCCGCATGTAATCGAGCCGTTTCCCAGCGCATTGTGTACAAGTTAGCTCATATTAATAATAATATCATACAATTATTAGTATTTTTAGTAATATATGTTATTATTTCATGTTATATCAAGTTTCCAGAGCCTAGATTATTAGTATATATGTTGTGTTTCTAAAGAACTGTGCAATGTTTTGTAAAAGTTGTAAGATTATAAAAGTTGATCAAGATGTAAGTTAATTAAAATACACATTTTATGTGTAAAGGTATTTAGATATCTATTAGGTCCATTAATTGCCATATAACATATATTCAAACCCCAAAAGACGGCGACACTGTTGATGAAAAAGAAAGCTAGACACGTAAAGGGCCCCATTATCTTCAATAGCTTAGGGCCCCATCAAACCCAAATCCGGCACTGTATATGCTGTATAGGCCTATATTTAACAGAAAAGGACTACCTGTACAGTACTTAAAAGAAAGAAAATTGAACATTGACTTAAAAGTGCATTGGGAATTTGTAAAAATCAGTTTTCAATGTCTATTTTTTAAATATATTTTTTCAGTAGTTGATTAATACATGAACTACGTCATAAAATGATGAAATTTTGCAAGAACGACGTAAGTCGAGTGACAATACAACATTCCATTGTTACTTTCATATATTTCTACATATTTATATAAGGTTGTCAGATTTTGTAAATGAAAAAGCGAGACATTTCAGACATCCATATCCATATATATTGATTGTTCCATTTGTGCAATTTCCAGAGAGGGGGAAGAATTAGTGAGATATGTATTATACGGTGTTTTGGGAACGCCCATATCCATGGCTAGAGGTAAACGAATCCAGGGAAGGTTTTTGCAGAGAGGGGGAAATCCAAATCATCCCCCGTTACAAATCGAACACTGTATATATTTATTTATTTTCAGATAGCGTATTGAAGGAAATAACGTTACACAATATATTACCTATAATGAAATAAATAACCTAAGGCAACCTATAATATTAACCATAACCTCCTCATATTACTGCTGGCTTACATAATCATAGAACTCTAAAGTAAGCTCTCACGCCGGGGTCCATTGAACGTAGTGGTTCGGAGTACAATTCACAAAAAAAAAACTGTAGGTCCCGTCCTTAGAAGCTTACAAGCTCATTTAGGGCATTAATAACAATTCACTCTAAAGTAAGCTCATTCGATAAACATTTAATTATTCCTTTAATTGTTGACACGTACAGACGATTTAGTTTCTCTGTCCATTGCATATTTATGATGGAAAATACGAAAGGATTTTTCGGGACAATTAATTCTTTCATACCGAGACTGTCCCGGAAAACCAGCACGTCTGGAAGCCCTATATTTATACATTTTAAAAGCATATTTTATTTGTTTTAATATGGACTTCTTTATCCTAAAATAAATACTAGGCCTGAGAAAAAGCGTAGATCATAAAAATGAGATTGTTGTTGTATTTCAAAAGTTAAAACAAACAGTAAAAAACAGTAGAGCGCTCACCTATGGTGCTAAGGGTCGTAGGTTCTATTCCTGATCATGCCATCCCCAGTACCACACAAACGTTGAGAACGTTGAAACGGTGAACTCAACGTTAGTCCAGCTACGTAATTTTAACGTTATCTATGTACCTAAATATCAGCCTGTTCAACGGTTTATTCGACGTTTACAACCAACGAAATCTTCAAGAAATGGATTATTTTGCAAACGGTTTTTTTAAACGTTGTACTTATCCACCTGTTCAACGGCTCAAAACCACCTCTTCCATTTGACCAAATAAAGCATTGAACTTCATAACGGAGGGTTATTTACCACAGTTACTGACTTCATCCACTCTTTTAACGTTGATATATTGATTTTATTTGTAAATGTTTCACCTATCTGCAGTGGGGCTCAAAGCTGGAAATTTCTGGATTCATCGTTTGTAACTCGTCATTCTAACCACTCGGCTACAAGGGATCCTCATACTCATTAATATTTTACTATTTATATTATGTTACGAAGACTTTATCTGAAGTAAAGGACGACTCGTTCGACGTAGAAAGTATTCACCTCAGAATCTGACGCCAGAGCAATCTGTTACCCGTAAACTAGAGTGGATCTCCTATAAATAGAAAAAGCTAAATTTCTCAACACTGCGGGCTCCGCACAATCTGGTCGAGGCCCTACGCCTTCGGCGTTTCTACACATAAGATACCCAATGGCTCCCCCAAAAAGGATTTTACTCGCTCTTGCTCGTAAAATATCAGACCGGACGAGCAAACCTGTAGGTTTATAATATCATAGGATTTGGGGGATCGGTTAGGTTGTTAGTATAGTGAACTTTATAAAATTTGAAAGTGTCTATATATTTTTTTCAAAAAAATAATAAAAAACATTTTAAAGACATACTTCTTTTTTAAACAATTCGTACTAAATAGTAAAAATTAATTTTGTTTATGCATAACTAAAACGAAAAGCATGAAGCGCGCCAATTCAAGAATTTATAAAATGACTGTGTATGACAACGCGCCTCATGCTTTCCTTTTTATTCATGCATAAACACATTCAATTTTTTTTTACTTTTTAGTACGAATTATTTAAGAAAAGTATGTCTTTATAAAGTTTTTATTATTTATTTTCGAGTTATTTCGGGGGTTCAAATATATTTTCTGAAGCTAAATGTTTTGTGACCCAAATCCTAAAGTGTTCTGCAATTAGTGAAACCCAGGCTAGTATTTATTTTAGGGTAAAAAAGTCCATATTAAAATATTGTTTTTAAAATATATTAATATATGGAAGTAACTATAGAATATTATATTGTCACTCTACTTACGTCGCTGTGCAAAATTTGATCATTGTATGACGTCGGAAATGAATTAATTAACGTTCCAGGATTTGAAGACATCATGAACCATTGTGAACTGAAGAAAATAATGTAAAAAAGAGTAAACATTTTTTTTTTAAATCTTCACTTCTCTGAGATGCAAACCCAGGTCACTAGATTAGCTATCCGATGGGTTAACTACAACTTTACAGCGCCAATTTGCAAGCGCTGTCTTGTTAATGTTCTTTATGCAGTACTGCCGCCCGACACGCCCACGAGTGAAAACATGTGTCAACACTTATGATGACTTGGCACCGTATACTTTCTACTTTGAATGACCCTGTGTATGCAACGTTACAACACGGAAAGTATAATGCCATCTTATTGCACTACCATCTACTAGCAATGTTGTCAAATGATCCAGGGTGGTAGAGAAAAATCAACGAACTAACACAAGATACAATCAGCAGTCCTAGTGTCGAATTTATACCTATCTAGAGTGACCATTCACTCCTGTTTTCCGGACAGTTTTCCCCGATTAAGGCATTAATCCCCAGCTATTTATCCCCTGTTTAAAGAATAAAATATATTTCGAAAATTTTTATCAATTTTATTAGACAGAAACATTGAAAAACGACTTCTGTTTAAGGCATACAATTTTCAGGGGTACTAATTTTGAATGTTCTACTTTCTCGCTAAATCCTTGCACTGTACCCTTTTTGTTTTTTCTCTTTTCTAAAATCATATTAGGTATTTTCTACTTGATTTACACGCTCATTTCTAAACTCCAAATTATAAAAGTATATATAAAAATATTAAGAATGGAGGGAGGGGGGGAGAAGGCAGCCAAATTTACAGTTGCAACAAGGAAGAAGTTGAATTATCTCGGTTCTCCCTAAAATACAAAAAACTTGAAAAAATATGATCACCTACCGTAAATACATGAATTTCCCTTCATAGAAAGTCTTCGTTACATAAAAGGAGTAGTAAAATATTATTTACGAAATTCTTCGTAGCCGAGTGGTTAGAGTGGCGAGCTACAAACGAGGAGTGCTGAAAGTTCCAGCTTCGAACCCCACTGTAGACATGTGGAAAATTTACAAAGTCAGTGCTCTCTTTTGGTCAAATGCAAAACATGGTTTTGAGCCGTTGAACAAGTGGGCAAATACAACTTTAAGGAAAAGTTGTTGAACAGGCGGATACTTAGGTTTTCAACGTGTGTATGCTACTGAAAATGTGGTCTGTGTGGTGGACATGGTTTTCTCATTGCACCAATTCATTCCGTCATCATTCATCCGGCCTGACCTAAAGTTGCTAAAGGCCTTAAAATGAAATTATTCATTGCAGAAATGTTAACCCACTTACTAAGATATTTGTATAGATTGGCGAATTTTGAAATTAGTTTATGTGCTTTAGGCACCTATGGCTCAGGTAGGGGTACAGAGGGGAATGATGCAAGAAGTTAGTCAGGGCCTAAGCTGAAGTTACCAATCCGGCATTTGCCTGAGGTGACTAAGGGAAAAGCTCTGGAAAAGCCTGAATCACGATGGTCGGCTGCTGATATTGTACCTTGAATCTCCCAAATGTGAAGTCTACACAGCCAACTGAGCTACGGCCGCTGGGTGTATAGATTAGCATTGGGTAAAGTATGTAATTTGTTCCCAGAATAGATTAATTTTCTTTAACAAGCCAATTCTTTCTTACTTTTCCTGACTTAATGCGACTGGTCGTGGTTTATTAGACGCTGTTCTCGTTTATTTTCTGAACGCTAATTTCATTATATTAATCTAATTCTTTACTGTAACACGGCTAATTGCATTTTACGAATGAAGGCTTGAACTTTCCACATACTATTGCAAGACGCGTTGTAGTTGACAATGAAACATCTCCTGTATAAACCAGAGTTATAATAAAGCAACAAGAAAATTCTGCACAATATCATTTCACATTTTCAGTCAAAGAGAATTATGATTTACTTCGCCTTTTGATTTGTGCCTAATTTTACCATTTATGCTAAAGAAAACGAATGATGCAATTTACAAAATAATGCACGAAAATAAATTAATTGAATCATAAAAAGGAACATTACATTTTTTTCCCCTCCAACGAAACATTTAAAGAAATATTGTTTTAAGCTTGACACACTACTTTATACCCTGATAAAGCATCGCTTGTGGTTACATTTACAATTACGTCCGCACATACTTAATTTTATCTTATTATCTTACCGCTATTACGTACAATTAAGTCCACAATGTCAGATGTTTGTGCGTAGCAATCACTTTCTGTTTTGTCCGAGGGACATGTTGATGTATTTTATTTTCTTAAAGTGTACTCTAGATGGCACTACTTAGAATTATTCTTGTTCAGACAGTATACTAACATACTGACTTCTTTTGCCTGAGAAATATTAAGAACTATTGCTAAAGATACGATTCTTTTGAATCTTGTTTGGATCAACACTTGCATTCTTACTGGAGTGCGATCTTGGTTAGATATTTCATTTACTTAAAAGAATATGTTCTCATATGGAAGATATATTATAGCAAAGCGAGAATATCAACAGAGTAATATACATATAAACATTTCCCTAGCGTTTCTTGTAAATTTCGCACCTTCCTCTGCTGCCTAGAGCTTCACACGTTATGGGAATATACAGCCGCTACCCGACTTACGATAGGTTGACCGACAGATAAACAAATCTGAAATTGAAAATATCGTTAAGTCGAAAATAATAAATAAAATATAAAACATGGTACAAGTAGAGCAAGGGCGCCGATTTTTGTGTAACTATGGGGATCCCATTCAGATATGTGTTTTGTTCCCAGATAAGGGTCTAAGAAGACATATATGATGGTCTTAATACAAATTCAATTCATATTTTGCCAAGTATTGTATATTTATAAAAATTGCTTATAATAGTATATATATAGGCCCTAGTCATCATGAAGCCAGGCCTAGCTATTCCCTAACTGTTTGTATAACGTTAAGAAAAAAGTTCACTAAAGCATATTATGTTCCAACTAATAAGAACAAAGTTCCTGCTGTTAGTAGCAAAATAAACTTAGGAAATAAGAGAAACTAATGTTAGTCTATGCAGAGAAATTACTCAGCTTTTCCAAATGTGGTTCTCCTTCTGCCTGACTCACTCTCCCGCCGCGCCACTACTTTATTGGGCAAATGTTGCTTTTCTTCTTTTAATTCTCCGGTCTCGACAGGCATGGCTCACAAAGTTTGTCTCACCTACAGCGAGAAAAAAATATTTGGACAAGTTCAACAAAGGGGAAAAACAGACTGTATCAAAAATAAAACATCGCCCATTTCGAAATCTCTTGCCCTTTTATGATAATTTGGATACGTTAGATAGAATGCTGTAGAAATAACTACTACTCGATACACCTGTAAGGTAACAAGTAACGAAAGAGTGACAACTACGTAAATTTATAGCAAAAAAAGAAGTATTTGGACAACCCCATACTACTCTCGAAAGAAAAGTTCTAAGTATCCTTTTGTGTACAAGAGTACTCTGCGTGGTGTATTGAAGCAATCCACACCGTGTCAGGCATAAAGAAGCAGTATGGGGAACAAAGTGAGTTGAACAGCATTAGAACTACTCACTTTAATTTCACATTACTTGCGGGAGGTAAATGGTACTGAGACATAGCCAAGCTTGTTGGAAATCTATGCTCTACCGTTGGATACATCAAAAAGAAATATAAAACAGAGCAACTATTGGGAATCCGTTCTGGTCAACCAAAGAAACTCACTACACCAAATGAAGCCTACAATCTTCATTTTGTGAACATAACTCAAAGAATTAGTGCTAAAGATTTGGCTACTTCATTCGCCTAGGATATGCAAGTTAATGTTGCAGATGTGTAGATGTGTAAAACAAATGGGGTTCAGAAGATATGCATATCACAAGAAAGCAGAAAGAGGAAGTTTAAATTTCCCAAGAAATATCAATATGAGTGCCTGAAGCTTTGGAAAAAGTTTTTTCTAGGATGAGACTAAGATAAACTTGTATTGTAGTGATGGATATCAGGACGTGTGGTCAAAGACGAATGAAACTTTCAGAAAGCAGAACATTGCTTCAACTAGTAAAAATGTTGTAGGGTCTGTTATGAGTTAGGTTTGTATAATTAGAACTAATTACTAATGGAGTGGCCAGTATTCACACCCTGGATACACATCTTCTAAATCCCAATTTTTTCAATGAATTTTGTATTGTTTGTGATGTAACATTAACTTACATATCCTAGGCGATTGAAGTAGCTAAATGTTTACCACTAATTCTTTGAGTTTTGTTCCCAGAATGAAGAATGTAGGTTTCATTCCGGACGGTTAATTTTCTTGGATGGTCAGAACGAATTATATTCCTCAATAATTGTTCTGTTTTATGTTTCTTTATGATGTATTCAACTGTAAAGCATGGCTTTACAACAAGTTTGGCTTACCTGACTCGGTGTGGATTGCTTCAATACACTACGTAGACTGCTCTTGTACATGAAAGGATACCTAGAACATTTGTTTCGAGAGTAGTATGGGTTTGTCCAAATACTTTATGCGATGAATTTACGTAGTCGTCACTCGTTCGTTACCTGTTACCTTACAGATGTATCGAGTGGTAGTTAGTCCTATAGTATTAAGGCATCCGAATTATCACAAAATAAAGTGCAAGAGATTTCGAAATGGGCGACGTTTAACGTGTGATACAGTCTATTTTTCCTCTTTGTTGAACTTGTCCAGATACCTCTTTTACCCACTGTATATATTTTCCCTATCTATACGTTATATTAGAAACTCAAAATTAAGGTATTAATGGTAAACAACAAATGCATCCAAACAACAGTTCGAAGGATATATTTCCTAATGCAAGTCTATTCCTGCTTTTGTGTTAGTTCTTCTTATCGCTTATTTTTCTTGTAAATTTTTCTTTTTCTTTATATTATGTTTGTATATGACAAAATTACGATGAATGATCCTTAAATGAGATAGAATGACGTTTTCATCTTTTCTTAAATTCTTTCTTTTTCTTTTTTACCAAGAGAAAATGACGTTTTCATTTCTTCTTTTCTTTTTTTAAACAAAATGGTCTTTATCGATTTTATGCACGAAACTCCAGAAACAACACAAGCAATGCACGAATTAACTCCTTTAGTCAGGGGAGGGGTATTATAGGTGATGTAATTTGTATAAGTACTGTAGTATACGAGTTCCAGGGAAGTATTTATCAGTGAAATAGATTTGCCAAAGGAAGAGAAGCTTAGTAGAAGGGGAAAACGAATGACTATATAATGTAGAAATAGGAGAACCGACTTCACCTTAGGGAGCCCACTTCAACTTTTGTGAGTCCTGGCCCCCAAAACCCAGCCGGAATCGGCGCCCTTAGGTACATGTAGTTGGATGAATAAAAATGTATAATATATTTTATAACAATAAAGGTAAGTTCTGTAGTGATATGTGATTGTGTTTGTTCAATACTGTATTAATATAAAAATGTACAACAAATATAAAGTTCAGTAACTCCTCATGTACAGTTACAACAGAGAACTTAGCAGCCTTGAAATTCTATGTAAGTTACAAAGGTAAAGTACAAATTAATGAACTTTATTTTAGTTCCTTGATGAGGATGGATCAAGGGCGAGAGGTTCGTCAATTTTCGTTGTCTCACAACGCATCGTATCTGCGAAAAAATATTAACTCGAATGATCTTAAGTCGGGGAATATCTGCAGATATATATCTTTCAGGACCCAGGAAATACTATTATTCCTGTATTGTTCTCTCGCTTTCAGGGATTAGCAAACATATTCAACACATTTTAACTAAAAATTGACAATTTTTTGTTTCTTTTGGCAATTTTATTAATTAACAACTTCGACTCGTCTAGATTCTATAAACTGTTAAGGTTTCTATGGTATATTCCGCAAACTCAGAGTGACCATTCACCCCCGGTTTTCGGGGAATTTTCCTGGATTAAGGCATTTATCCTCGTCTATTTTTCTCCCCGGCTTGAATAATAAATATCCTTCGAAAAATTGTATTGTTTCATTTGGAAAGAAACATTCGAAAAACACTTCTGTCTAGGACTACAGAGGTCCTAATTTTGTATTCTCTAATTTTTCAAAAAATCCTTTTGGTTATTTCTCTTTCTTAAAATCACAAAAAAATATTTCCTGATTGTCTTACCCGCTAATCACTTCTTAACTCTAAATTCAAGGATTAGAGATAAAAATATTAAGAACAGAGTAATCTTTTACGAAATGGTGGCGAGAGGTGTTGCAACAACGAAGAAGTAAAATTATCCCAATTCTCCCCGGGATCACTGGGGAAAATATGGTCAGCTTACACAAATTATATTTTTCATATTGCCCATATATTGTAATAACATTATTAACATTATCATATTATCCCTACTGTGTCTTATTAACAAAACCTGTCATTGAAATATTAAATGTTCTTTTGCGTATTTGCCTCTAATGCAAGTTACAATTTTCATGTAATGGAAATTTTATTTAAGCGGAATATTTTTATTTTCACTACTGTTGATGTTATTTTTTTCTCTAAAAAAATCATAGGACATTAAATCTCTATCATGAGATATTAAAGGAAATACACACAAATTGAAACCAATAATAATATAAATTTCTAACTATTTTCATCTGTTGAAGAAGGAAAATCAAATTACAATTACACTGTCTCATTTAACAATCGTAATTCTTCCCAATTTTCAAATATCAACAAAATCATAAAATTGTTATGCTTGACAACATCTGCTTTTAACCTACCTTCTTGATTTTATAAATCCTTAAATTATTAAGGGAAAACCAATTAGAAAACAGAAATTATAATGAATTTCCTTAATGGAAAGACAAAGTTTTTACCTGTAACTTTCCACAAAAATTGAACTTGTTCAGGAACGTCATCTTCAAAATTTCATTACTCACTGTAACATAATTAATTTAAAGGATACTTTTAATATTTTTAAGGATACTCTTTCTTTCCTGATATGTTCCAGCTTTGTTTACTTTCCAGGTGATATTTCACATCAAAAATTCAACTTTTCTCATTCAAACCAGAAATTGTAGCCTTCCTTCTCTCACCTAGTTTCATAATTACTCTCCCACAAGAGTTTCAATATAAACTCTTCACTTTCCAGTTTCCACTAAGAACAACTCGGATTAACTACAGTTAACAAAACCACATTTTCGTTTGTAAAACCACAGTCAAAAGATACAGCTTAACTTCACAATTATGTTGTTAGCTCGTATTTTCTTATTATTCGAAATCATTATTATTTTTCTCTTAAAACTCCATTTTTCAAACTCAACTAGCACAGAGTTCTTAAACCACGAGAAATTTCTTCCCGAACTGGAGCATGTGGTTACCAAAACCCATGCCCCCTCTCACTTCTCGGTGTCATTTTCATGAACCAATCAAAATTATTTCTTATAACCAATAGAAAACATAAACCTTAGTAATCCTTCACAGATTTCTCAAGGTTAATCGTAACTTTTCGTTTCTCAGAAATAGAGGGAGTCATATTACAATCGTATGAAGTTCTAACCATAGTAAGTCACAACAAGTAACCATTTTCATTCGAAAAATAAAGGATCTTTTCAATGCACACCACAATGGGTAGTCAGTGCGTACCTTAATACCCAAAGTCATACCGTTTCTTTAAACCCTTACTTGCTACAGAACTAAAGAATAATAAGATGGTGAAAACCAATTATTTGTAACCACGTTCGGAGCAGAATAAACTGAGAAATAAATAATGGACGAATATACTTACAGTATATACCTATATATCATGCTTAAATACTGTTACTACGAGGGTGGGCCGATTTTTTTTCAGATATTGGGGTTCGAGTTGTCATCAAAAGTTGTACATTGGTATCATATAAAGCCATACCAAATATGGCCGTCAGCCCAATTGTTTTTTTTTTTTTTTTTTTTTTTCCAAAACAAGAAAAAAAAATATTATACCAATTTCCACATTTTGAGGTTCGAGTAGTTATGAAAAGTTGTGCATTGGTACGAAATTTAGCCATGTCAAATGTGACCCTTCTTGGCCCTTTTCAAACTAAAATTTTCGCGGTCTCCGGGACCTCGCTAGATATTTTTTGATCCGGCTGTGTTTGGTGTGGACAAACATAAGATTCTACAATTTTTGCACGCTACTCAAAATCATTTTTTTTTTTAAAAAAAAAGGCCGTTTTGGGCCCCACAGAAAAAAAGGTTAAAAAGTTATGTTTGAGTACCGTAAAAAAAGTTATAAAATGTTATGTTATGTTGGGCGCCCCAAACACAGCCGGATCAAAAAATATTTACTCGGACCCCGGGGATTCGAAAAAAAATAAAATTTTGAAAAGGTCCGATTTATTCTTTTTAGAAATTTGAGTTTAAGTAGCGTGCAAATGTTGTAGAATGTTATGTTCGTTCGCCGAAACACAGCCAGATCAAAAACTATCTAGCCGGGTCCTGGAGCCCGCGAAAATTTTCGTTTGAAAATGACCAAAAACGCTTGACACCCAAGAAGGGACACATTTGACATGGTTAAATTTCGTACCAATACACAACGTTTCATTATTACTCGAACCAAAAATGTGGAAACTGGTATAATATTTTTATTTCTTGTTTTGCAAAAAAAAATTGGACCTTCTAGGGGACCAGGGACCCGGTTAAATATTGTTTTAGGACGGCCATATTTGGCATGGCTTTATTTGGTACCAATGTACAACTTTTGATGACAACTTGAACTCCAAGATCTGAAAAAAGGAATCGACCTACCCTACTAAACATACTACAGGATGAAACAACATGCCTCGTACGTATATACCAAATCCTGATGTAACATACGTAAATGAAGCTGTATAGCACATACTGCATTACGTACTGATCACCATGATTGTCACTGTTCTGGATACGTACAATCAAGATGTAGCATGCTTACAAACGGGTGTATCATACGTACAGCATGGTATTCCCTACAGCAACAACATATGTTTTGTTTGGATGTATGATAGGATAGCTAAAATGCCCCTAGTAATCAAGGACTTGGCAATAAAGTTCACTCAGAAGAGTGTTCCACTCCTGAACTTGCAAGCGTTAAATTAAAATGATAGGTATGATTTAAAACACCACATAATCAAATACTTGAAATATATGCAAATCTGTTTTGAAATATTTTTTTTTCGGTTATTGGTTTGGTGTTGTTATCTATATTTTAATGGGCATTTATGATCTATGTGAATTTGGCGTATATTTGATGTCTATGGCCAGGGTAGTCTATATTGTAATGTTGGATATAGATGTATTGTTAAAATGCTGATGGATAAATGGCTGTATGCTAAGGACCTTTAGGTTCAGAGCTTCTTGTGTTCGTTATGTAGTCTGTTTGCAGTAGATGGTGTATCTGGGTTTGCAGTCTTGCAGTGCATCTATGTGAATTGTATCCAATAAAGCTGGGTGGGCATTAGTCCACCGTTTTGTGATGTAGGGTAACCTTAGTTTCTCTAGATGTTCCAGTATGTGCGGAAAAGTAAGTAATGCATATTAATACGCGAGTTGGACTTGGAAACTGAGTGCGGTACGCCAGGCATTCTAAGATGAGAAGGTGGTTATAATAATTGTCGTTAGAGGTAATTCAGTGACCATATGTGATGGATGGTCGGACGAATATCTTATATGTATGTAGGATGGTATTTGTTTTTAGTTCCTAGGTAGTTCCTGCAAGTCTTTAATAGTCGTAGACAGGTTTTAACTTTGATGTTGAGATGGTTCATACGAGCTTTCCAGTTAAGATGTTTGTCAAAGACTCGAAGTTGGACGTGGTCTGATATGTGTGGTGTTCACGTATACCTCTAGTTTAGCTGGGTTCCGTCTGACTCTTGATTTTGGTTTTGGCGGTTAATTACTAGTGCTTGGGTCTTTAACGCATTTATCGTGAGTTGTCATTGCACACACCATTTGTAGAATGCTTCTATGGCAGTTTGCAATACCCGTTTTTTTTGTGTGTATGTTTTGGCCACAGGCGAGAAAAGTTGTATCATCTGCAAAGATGAATTATGGACTGGGGATGGTGGTGTGGACATGTTTGCTACGAATTATATATATATAACAATGAAGTGAGTACGGATCCTTGAGGTACCCCTGTTTGCCTAAATATTGGATATGATAATGTATTATTGATTGTCATATATGACATACGATTTGTCAAAAAAAAAGGGAGACTAGTCGGATGTATGCTGTTGGAAGTTGTATAATTTAGAGATAAGACTGTTATGCCAGACTCGGTCGAATGCTTTTCTCGAGATCGAAGTGTAACAGGCATGATGGGATATCTTTGTTATACTTATTTGTGGCTATCGTTACTAAAAGTAATAGGTTGTTTGCGATGCTGTAGTTAGGTTTGAAGCCGACCTGGTGGTATGGTAGGAGATAATCTCTATGAAAGTGGATGTGAAGTCTACGCACTATGATTCTTTTCAGTATTTTACTGAGTGTAGGGGCTGTATGGGCCGGTATGATTTGAAGTCTGTTGTAGCCTTATCTGGTTCGGGGAATATCATAACTTTAGTTACGATAGGTTAGCTACCAGAGCGAAGTTAAAAGTTATATAGTAGAGCTAGGATCTGTAATAGTATGATAGGTACTTCTTTCATTTAGCGGTAAGTGATGTCGTTAAGGCCTGGTGCAGTGTTCTTCTTGAATTTTGTGATTTCATGAATTTCCTCTGTTGTTATCTGCTTTGTTAGAGGATGATTGTCGTCCAAAATATGTTCTGACTTTATAATGAGGTGGGTTTGATGAGAATCAGTTCTTTGTTCTATTATTCGGGAGGTCCTCGTGGCCTGACGATAGGTTCCCTCGGGTGTGAACACTGTTTGTAGATTATATGCTAAAATGTTTGCATTTACTATGTCCGTCTGCACCGAGCTCTCGGTTAGAATTGGGTAGTTTGGTGTGCTTGATTTGCCTATTAGTCGGTTGAACTTCTTCCGGAATTTTGATGAGTTTTTCTCTTTCTCCAAGCTGTTAACTGTATTTATACATGCCCGTAATTTGCAAGCATTGATGTAATTTTGGACCATTCTTAGGTACTGTCTGTGTAGTCATAGTGCTTCATAGTGTGCAGGTATTTCTCTGTATGCTCTGCGAGATAGTTGAATAATATTAAAGTAATGCGGTGGTTTTGATAAAACCTGGGCTAATTTTATAACGATACCACATGCATTGTCGGCCTGAGCCTTTGATGCCTAAAGACCATAAATAACATTCAAAATTCAATCATATACTTACATTGTATATTATGGTAACTTTAACTTTAACCACCACATTGTGAGAAAATGTCTTCAGGTTATATGTTATTGCATTATTATTCATGTTATTCCAAATTCGGGTTATTCATGTTTCGATTAAATTTGTTAATTTCCTTTTTAACTCGTTTCGCAGTCAAAATTGGAAGGATAAAACATACGTCCCCCGGAAGAGCCAACATGCAAATTACGTATGAATTTCATTTACGTTTCTACTATAACTCTATAATTTACTGTTTGGGTGCCTCATCCTTCTATATGTATGTGTCAAAGCAAACGTATATTCCATACATTGTAATTACATTGTAATATACTGCAGCTTCATGGTGTAACAACATTCCCGAATTTTCTGTTTGCGTGTATTTCATAGTTACAAAGAATGTTTCACACGTATTTAAGTAGTATGTGTACGTTGTCCGTATATTTCTGTTCTAGACGTTCGTACGTATAACTTTTTCTTAGTGTATTAACGTAAATTACCAGTGCTATGATCGATTGCCGATATGCTGACAGTATACAATTTTCTTGTAATAGAAATACTTATTATGTTATGTCATCAGTATAACCTTGAACAATTTATCAGATCTGCCACGTTCACAAATGAATCGGTCATTTCGGAAAGGGGTCAATTCCTTTTCCATGCAATCACAGGGTGTGACACTGTCTGAACATTCTATGGGATTGGGAAAACTAGGATCTGGAATGTTTGGAAGAAAGTGCCAGATATTACGTCAGTCTTCAATGGATTATCATGTTCTATATAAATACAAGGTGAAGATTTCTACATGTTTCAATGGTTTACAATCGTTCTATATGATACTACAAGTACCACAAAAATTTGAATGAATGTCGCAGAATTTTGTACACAAAAGGAAACAGATCAATCAAAATATTGCATCAAAAGCAGATGACTTACGACTACACGTCAAGCGTACGCTGCTACAAACAATGATTTGGAAACAGCGTCTTGAACACCATCTGAAACTTCAACTGATTAGTTCTTATCGTTGAAAAAATAGCTCCTCTATTGGATATGAACAAACTTGGACAACTAACTATCCCAGAGGTTTCAAAAGACTGTTATGAACTTATCTGTTCTCATTGCAGAATAATATCTGCAAGAAACGTCAGTGAGAAAGAATTATCTTCTCTGTACTTCCCTGTATGTTTGCGATGAACAATGTACAGAATAAAGACAGTTTCACGAACTGTATATTCTCATGTTTAAAATGTAATTTTCTCTGCACTTTCTTCATAATTATAAATGTAAGCATTGGTGCAAACTATGTTTCTTTTGAATGTAATGATATAATCCGATACACAAAGTGCAATAATAATATTACCTGGTTTCAAGTAAGCTTTCAATTTAAAGTTCTATTGCGGTTTTGCTTTTGAAATATCTAAACTTTTCTTGCTTTCAAATTATCACAATTTATTTCGTGGCAAAATCTTGGCATATTCTGAACAGTGAAACTGAGAAATAGCGTATACAGTGTGGTAACTAATTCTGTCTTTTGTATATTTTAGCTGATGATAAATCTGTTTTTTTTTTGGTACTCTTGTAAATTTGTTTGAAAATATCCAATTACTTCTCATAAATTTTAATCAAATACAATCACAACATACAAATGAGTACAATATGTCATATTTGAGTTATAATATGTTATAGTATGTCATACTTTAACGTAAATCTCTTTAGAATGTTTTTAATTCATAAAAAATAACTTTTGTATCGTAATAGGTCATTACATCTAAAGAAGTGCGATCTGAGATTCAATTAAGAATCGCAAGGCACCGAGGAGGTCCCTTGATAGCGTCTGAGAAATCAGACAAACGAACATTCATTTTTATGAGATAGGTTTGCAACACTGACAACGGGGGGTGTTTCAGTACGGGGACACCCATGGTAATTTTTCTATTATGTCGGATAATATTTATTCCAAATTTGGTGTGGATATGTTTAACGCTAGACAAGCAAATTTTAGAAAAATAGGTTGGCAACACTAACATTCTGCACCAATCAAGACGGTTCCGTAGCTATGAACAAGTCTAACCGTTATCTTTCGAACGACACCTCAACTACTTCTTTGCATCTTCTTGTTCCTGAGATGACAAGTACAGACAGATAAATGGACGGACGGAGGGACTGAGCGGGATTATAATGTCCGTTTTTGTTATCTACGTCATCAGAGAATCTAAAACAAAGGGCAGGACCTTTCTTAATGATAATTTTAAGATTTACTCTATATATTTGAAATATTTCTCGTAAAATATACCATTATATGATAAAATTTAACCTTAAAATCTCTTTCTCTAGGTGACTTATCCCTCTTCTCCTCCGGGGAAAGAGAGCGGGAGAAAATTGTCTCTCGATGGTTTTTCAACAAGGTCAATCAAGAAATAGTCTGTGCAAAATTTCATGCTAGTATCCTAATATGAACTTTCAAAAGACTAACAGAATGCACTATGAACAGGACTTCAAATTAAAAGAATAAACAATTACTTTTTGTTTTTCTGAAACAGTTCTCGCCATTGGATTCGTTAATTGTGACTGTATGTTTACTTCTGTAAAAATAAGCTTTAATATTATACAGGCTGTAACGAAAATAAGTTAAAGAAGCTTTCATCTTCGATTAATGCATTTGCCTTGAGATTAGCGATAGTTTTGATATGTTTGCATACTCTGTCTGTCTTTAGGCAACTCCAAATGAATAAACACAGGGATGTCGATCATTCCTTTCGCCAGTAATTGTCTATAATCCAGAGCAATAAAAGTATTACTCAAGAACGTTAAGAAACAGTCTGTGTGATGTGTTTTTCCCCGTGTTATATGGATCGCGTGTTCTCTAAGACACCCATTTATTCAGTAAATTGAAGTAACATGTCCTATTTGTTCGAATTTCGTAATTGATGTGGCGATGTTTTGCCAGGTTAGCCTCACTATCAGTTATCCCATAGACAAGATAAGATAAGATTAATTTTATGGGCGGTAACAGCACCATGGTTTTCATCCCATAGATGATGCAGAATGATTTTCGGGCAGTCTGATGTTCATATAATATTAATTTCAGGACCAGTAATATTCATTCTTCAAGGTTGTACGGCGACAGTTATGCCCGACGTACAACTCTGCATTATAACACCACATGAATGTCACTACATTATGAGCGAGATCCCTGTACACCTTGTAGCCGATACCTTTAAAGCCAAGGACATTGTTTGAGTTTGTTTTCGTTAACTCTTTTCATAAACCATGCATTTTGTTTAATTATTTGATTATATCTGTCTGATTGATGTACTGAATACCGTAATTACATTTGAATTTTATTTCTTCTTTACCTCTACATTTATAGGTAATTTATTTTCTCTCTTTCGTTACAGGTTACATTTCTTCTCTTTGCGGTTCTAGTCCCAGCATCAGTTTCTAATGTATCTTTATACAGAAGAGTGAGGGATGACAGATACTACTACAAACGGTACGCCACTCCCAGCTGGGACAGGCGACCGTATTTGGACAATCAAGGAGCCGGTTCTACTAGATGGGACAGGGAAGTTGGTGGTCAACCATACACTTGGGACAGAGGTGGAGGAGGACATAGATGGGATAGAGGAGGTCCTAGAGATTGGGACAGAGGAGCTGCAGGTCCTCCAGCATGGGACAGAGGTGCTGCAGGTCCTCCAGCATGGAACAGAAGAGGATGGGATTCAAGAGACAACAGAGGATCAGCTACAAATACGTGGGATGAGAAGGGCGATGCTCCTGATGGTCCAGGACCAACTGTACATAGTGATGAGCCAGGTTGGGATACTAAAGGACTTTCTGAAGGTCCAGGCGGGCCCGGAGGACCTGGATTAGACTCTGGACATCCTCCTTCTGGGCCTCATAGTCCAGGCTGGGACAAACCACCTGTGCATGGAGGTGATCACGACCCTGGGTGGGTGAGCAAAGGCCCTCCACCCACTGGTGGTGGTGATCATGGAAGCGGCTGGGATGAAAAAGGACCACCCAGTGGAGGTGGAGGAACTGGATGGGAAATTAAAGGGACACTAGAACCAGAATTAGCGACCGATCCTAAGATAAGGGGCCATGGATATGACAATCTCGGTTACGACAGCAAAGGATCTGTCTGGGACGCTGGGAATGCAGTGGGAGGAGGCTGGCAAGGAGGAGGCGGTGGGCCTAGTGGTGGTGGTGGTGGTGGTGCTGGTCCTTGGGATAAAGACTCATACGCTCCTCCCTCAGGTGGGGGAGGATATGGAGATGGAAGACCAAAACCTGTGTACGGACCCCCTCCTGGAAGTGGCCCGGGTGGACCAAGTGGCTCTACTTGGGATAACAGAGGACCAAGTGGCTCTGCTTGGGACAAAGGAGGTGCTTCCGGTTGGGATAACAAAGGAGGCCCTGGTTGGAATAACAAGGATAGACCTAAACCAGTATATGGGGTTCCCGATAGTGGAGGATCTGCCTGGAATGATGGACCTCAAGCTAGTGGATCTCGATGGGATAACCGAGGATCAAGTACTGGGTGGAGTTCAAGTTCAAAACCAGGTGGAGGACGTGGTAGCTCTGGGTGGGATAGTGGAGGTAGGCCTGGGGGAGGTTACGGAGGTTCTGGTTGGCAAAGTGGGGGAAGACCAAGTGGAAGTGGTTGGGACAGTGGGGGAAGACCAAGTGGAAGTGGATGGGACAGTGGTGGTAGACCTGGCGGAAGCCATGGTGCGTCAGGTTGGGATAGTGGTGGGAGGCCGCCAAGTGGTGGACATGGAGGTCATGGATGGGATTCTGGTGGTAGACCAGGAGGAGGAGGAGGAAGCTATGGTCCACCACCCCCAGGAGGAGGAGGAGGAGGGAGCTATGGTCCACCTCCCCCAGGAGGAGGAGGAGGAAGCTATGGTCCACCACCCAAAGGAGGGAGTCCAAGTGGACATCATGGAAGTCATGGATGGGATTCTGGTGGTAGACCAGGAGGAGGAGGAGGAAGCTATGGTCCACCACCCCCAGGAGGGAGTCCAAGTGGTCCTCACGGAGGTCAAGGGTGGGACAATACAGGTAGACCAAGTGGACCTCATGGAGGAAGACCTGGTGGGCCCTACGGAGGAAGACCTAGTGGGTCTCATGGAAGTCAAGGTTGGGATAATACAGGAAGTGGAGGACACGGGTGGGATAGTGGTGGAAGACCAAGTGCAAGTCATCCAAGTCATGGATGGGACAGTGGAGGAGGTGGTAGTAGACCAGCAGGAGGAGGTAGCTATGGAGGAGGCAGTTGGGATAGTGGTGGAAGACCTAGTGGAGACTCCGGATGGGATAGTGGTGGACGACCTTCACCTGGGGGACAAGGGTGGCCCAGTGGTGGTAGACCAGGAGGTGGTCATGGAGGATCCGGCTGGGATAGTGCTAATCGACCAGGAGGAAACTACGGCGGGTCGTCTTGGGACAAGAAAGGTCAAAGTAATGGAAGACCAGGATGGGACAACAGAGGAGGAAATCAAGGTTGGGATAAAGGAGGCAGTGGATGGGATAACAAAGGAAATAGTGCCTGGGATAAAGGACACGACTCAAATCGACCCACTGGCAGTGCTTCTAGCTGGTCTGGATATGATAAAGGATATGCAACGAAATGGAATTATGGTGGATCTAAGGACTCAAAAGGACAAGGCTGGGACTCAGGAGGAGGAGGTGGACATGGACAGGGGTAAGTGAAAAACGTATTTCATACCATAAGTAATGTAGATATTATTATTTCTTCTAAAAGTGATACTAATTTTTCGAGTTAAAGATTACGTATTTGTATGGGATCAATTCTCCATTACTTTTTCTTGTTTTAAAGTTCTAGGTTTTGTTCAGTTAATTTGGTCGAACGGATAAGAGTAATATTTGAAGGGTTATTAGCGAAAACCTGACATTTTTGAAATCTTGATTTTCTTTAGGAAGTAGAGAAAAACTATCTGTTTTTATGACTTTTATGGCTTTAATATATGTTCAACTGCTCGTATCTTGAAACAATTTGGAATTGCTTAAGGAAACAATTTCTTGAGCCACACAGAGTTAGTAGGAAGGGCAGCAAGGTGACAAAATCTCAAAAATGAATTTTTCGACCTCTGTAATTCGATAGCATATAAGTTGAACTATCCTCTTATAAAAATCTCATTATGAAACATTTATTAACTTTCAAATGAAATATCACATGGTTACAAACATTACTGATTTGTTTGTTATTAAACTCACAACATGCGTCATTTCAATTCATATTTATCTTAAGTTTGTATTAAACTCCATTCACGAACAAGAGTAATTAGTGTAATTGCCACAAAACAGAAAGATTTCCATGCAAAACACGATATAAAAGTAAATTCTTTCGTCAAATTAAAAGTAGTTATGATGACAATAAACTGAACTTGACGTTAAACGAATTTAGAACATAAAAAAAATAGTAAAAATTGAACCATTGTTATTAACGTTTCTGTTAATTTGTCAATTGTATTATATACTTTTAATATATTTACTTTACCGTGCCATTTTAACTGTTTATCACAACAATTCTTGAGAAAAATATTAAAACTGGTCAGACAGAGATACTTTGTATCCATTAAATACGGTGTACGTCATGTTAGGCTCCAGACGATGTCAGTTAATTTCTTAAGAAGATTATGCTTGTTCTACACGTATTCACAGGAAATTTCTTTGCGTATAGTCATGATAGACTATTCATTCCCTTTCGAATTAACATAATTTACTGAACCTTTGTCTCAGGACTTATTTGGGATGCTTCTTTTCTAACAGAGATTCCGTTTGTGAATTTCACACCGTCACACTGTCTTCGTCTATAAGGTTGGCACTGAGGTAATTCGTAGAAAAGTAGTAGCCGTAATGATAATGGAAGGTACCATTATGAAAATTCACCTGCTACGATTCGGAAAACGAGACTTCAGTCAGAATGATACGTCGGAGCAGCATTAGAACCCTCACCAACTTTTCAGTACTGATTTGAAAACCTTTATCATCATCACTAGACCAAATGGATGGGAATGTGCATTATCATGTAGTTACCCTAACGTCATTATCTTGAGTAGGAATTCTCAACCTGGTGCACGGGAATATTGTGGTGCCACGTAAATATATATATATATTAAAAATGTATTTTGTATGTTAAAATGGGTCACAACTCTGAAATTTTCGAATATATATGTGATTTATCGTACAAATTCTTATTTTAAGTACACTAAAAATCTCTTGGCACAAAAAGCACAGAAAAAACTTCACCAAAAATGAACTTTATGTGAACCTAGTTAAACATTGTGAGATTTTGTGTGCTCAATGTGTCTTTTTATTGGCTTCTTGCCCTTAGTGCATATTGTGCATACAATAAGTTCATATTTACTGAAGTTCACATTATCCAGAGCACGTTTTCAGATCACTTTTAGTATATTTGCCACTATTACAATGAAAATCAAAGTATACCTAAAGTACACATAAAATACACAATGTGTCCCGTAAAAAAATCACAATATGTTCCAGTTTTAGCACGTTGTTGGACCTCGCAAGGTTCAACAACTCTGCTTGTTAGAAACAATATTTGGATGAGAGCCCTCCCACCGATCGGCTTAGAATTTAATCCGTGCCGACATCCATGTGCTACTAGGAACTTTAGCCGGATGCGCATATTGATGAAACTTAGTAATTTAAGGGAGGCGTTACGTTACGACTGGAAACGTGTTACTACCGAAAAGCATTATGTGTAGGTTTCCAATTGCATTTAATTTATGAGAGAATCAACATTTACTTACTCGTACACAGTATATTAAAATTATTCTAAAATTGTTAACGCAAGTTGAAATAAACTTGGTGGCATTATAAACGCCAACAAACATTTTGTATCCACTTCTGTCAAAGATACTGCCTATATTTAGAAGGGGTTCACTCTCACCTTGACAACCCCTAACCAACCACCCGAAATTCCTATTTATATGCAAAATTACTAGCCTATAATTTTAGGTGTAATTTTATGTACATCTTATACTTGTGCTCACCCTGGACCCTCTCCGAAAATCCTGGCGCCCACTCCCCCTAAAATATATGTCTGCAAACACAACTAAAAGTAATACGGGGTGACTGTAGCTTAATGGTCTTTGCAATCGGGAGGTCCTCGGAACGATGCCATTCTGACCGAGGTTTGTCATATCAGGCAAATGCCGGATGGCACCTCCAAACTAGACCCTGGCCTATTTTCTTCCAATATTTTCTCCCCTATCCTATTTCGGCATCAGCCAAAGTTGTCCAAAGGTAATAAATACATTGAAATTCAACCACTAACTATTCACAATATGTTACTAAATATTCACACTATGTCATTTATTGGACAAGGCACTTAGTAACTTTATAACAGCAACAGCTTTTCTTACAGTAACAATGTTTCTTATCGTTCTTCTTATTCACATAATTTTCTTCTGTTATCTCCATTTCTTCCTCATGATTTGTGATTTCTCCTTTTACCACATCATTTGCAGCTCGTATTTGTATAGGAAACAATGAAGTAAACTCAGGGCCATTCCTAAATACTGCAATAAGCATTGCCATTTAATAGCACAGATAAATATTAATATTATTGGTATTCTGACTATTGCTACTTGTGGATATAGGACTGTCAGTGTGATAAGCATAGATATAGCAATAATAAGGCCCAAAATTTCAAATGATGGCCAGAACCACACAGCAATAACTGCTGTAACAAGTATAGCAGGAAAGAGAACAAATGCTATCAGCTGAAATATATTTTGTATACTGTTCACTTGCATATTTCCAAGAGTGTTGTTTTCTATTGCTGTCACTCCGCTTCTAGATGTCACTCACTACATTTACACTAAATGTAAGTGATATCGTCATATGAAAAACAATGATTAACTTCATTTTCTGGTTTTACTTTTTTTTCTGGTTTTCTTCTCTTGTCCCATTAAACCTTTTCAATAAGTCACACCATTTGTTGATAATAAAAAACTACTTTTTTAAGATTTAAATTGAACAATCTTTGTTAACGCGAACAATTGGGTTTTTCGTAACCCAGAAGCAAATTCAATAATACTATATTATTGTGACGTAAAGTATTATTCAAATTAGGGATTCCATCAGGGGTTTCAGTGAGAAGTAAAATTGGACTGACAATTTCATCCCGAAATGTGTTTTCAATTCCTGAGTCATTCATGTTATTCCTTGACTTAGATATAATGCAAATTGTTGTAAATAACACTAATCTAAAAGCTAGAAATTTCTACCAGGATAAATTCGTCTGATAGTCAGGGCCGGATTTATGCGTCTAGGCGCCCTAGGTTCATGACTTCCAGCGCCCCTTCCCTTTTGCCTTCCCCCTCACTCCTGCCGTCCTTTTCCCTTACCACCTTTACATCATGACAAATTACTCTCCTCCTTCCTCTCTCCATTTATTACTACTACTACTAATAATAATAATATTTAACTCTACTAACCTAGTTACTTAAAAAGTATGGTTCAATAATATTATTAATAATAAAATAATTGCATTCAATTCATAATCATACAATGAGCAATTTTAATTAAAATTGCTACTTGGGGAAGACATTTTAATTACATTGAACAAAAAAGATAATACAAACTATTTTTTTCACACAAAAGTACTTTAAAACAAACAAAAACATGAGTATTAATGATACATACCCTTTAAATACTAAACATCATCTCCGAGAATCTTGATCTCCTGATAATATAAACTAAAGTTAGGGAGAACATTAATGCTTGTTTCCGCTGTCAGAAAAGACAGGTTAGGTTATTTTTTAAAGTTTTAAGATCCTTGGTCATCTTTGAATTAGATCGGGCTAGGATATAAGAGGGTAGCGGCCGGTGTCTTAGTTAAGGTACCATCAGACGTTCGTGCGGTGAAACTGAAGGAAATTGTGGAAAACCTCAGTCAGAACGGTTGGCAGCAGGATTTGAACGCATTACACCTACCTATTGCGGACTCGAAATGAGGGGTTAGGCAAAGACGCTTAGTTTTCCTCATATACATAAACGTAGCGTAAATTACGCCTGTTGCCCATTGGTAGGGGTATAGATGACTGCCACGCCCTATATGTAAAACTAGGAGTAACTAACAAACTCAACTAACTCTATGGCTTACGGAAGACGCAAGTTCATCGCCGCAGGAACAAACGTTTGCCATTGGATTCTACCTTGGGCAACATCAAGACAGCTTTCATTTTGAGTATCTACCTCTGGGAGCTCCCTTTTAATATTGTCTTTTCAACTGCCTCTTTCTTCCCGGTATGCCATCTACAATGGAAAATAATATTAGTTTTTCTCCCATTTGATCTAGATGACATTATTCTTATAATGTAGGGTGAATTATGGTGTAACTCTTCATTATGCAGTCTCCTCCATTCTCCGATAATCCTGTCCCGTATATCTTTCTCAAGACCTTATTCTCAAACACAGGGAATTTATGTTCATTTACCAGGGTCATACTTCAACTTTCGCAACCTTTAAGGTATTACCAGCAATAGTTCTGCATATTTTCAGTTTCAACTTCCTTGATATTAATCGCAAGTGAATTGAAACATGAGTTGCGCAATGCTCAGGGATTTTAATATTACTATATTAGCACTAATGTTTGGTATACTCTCTTCTAATGTAAAGTAACCTAACTTTAAATTACCTGAAGTCAATTATGTACGAGGGGGTCGCCTGGGTCAAAGATGATGGTGTTTGGCGCTTCCCCTACATGGTCCTCAATGTGTTTTACTAAATATTGTTTTCGTCTCGAGTTTCAAACAGCGATTTCTAATTTTTCCTTTTAAAGAGTGCCCCTGTAAATGTTTCACCCCTAGGCCCGAGTCTAGTGGTAAATACGGCCTTGAGGAGCAGTAGACACATTGGACAAAATGGTGGCTGAATATTCCTCCAACAGAAAAACTAACAGATGGCCTTTCCTGTTATTCATAAACGTGATAGACATTGCTGCAGTTAATGCTTTTGTTATCTGGACAACTAAAAAATCCTGATTGGAATGCCAGGTCAGAAGACAGACGCAGAAAATTTCTTCTGGAGTTCTGTAAAGAGCTCATAAAATCGTACGTGAAAGATTGGGGGTGGCAGAAAATCCTTGATTCTGGATTCAGCATTACTTTAATACCTAAATGCAAACATGAAAGTTTAGAAAGAACAATTATTGAGGTGTTGAAAAAATTTTGTATGGTAAGTGGGAATATGATGTGTGAAAAATGAAATACAATAAGAATATTAATTGCAGTAGATATATTTATGAAGATGGTAATTGGTTTGCGAACCGATAAAGAAAAAATACCGAAAAAGTTTAAATGTTTTCTATGGTGTAATGCGTTGTACGGAGAAGAAATGTGTCATCATCTATACCAGGGACTGATGGTGACGATTGGTGGCCTCAGCAAGGTGAACGGATGCTGGCTTCCCAATGCCTTTCATCGAATAGAGATAATGTCCCATAGGCGGGCCCTACAGTTTAGAAGTGAACATTGGTCCCCATCGGGGATCGAATTTGGGAATTGTTGAATACAAGACCACGAACAAAACCACTAAACCAACGGGAACAGTGGACAGATGATTTGTTGGATAGATCTTCTAAATGAGAACTTGAAAGGGAATACAATAACAAAATTGCTATAAAAGTGTCGTAATGAGTAAGTACTGGTGAGAGTAAGTAATCAACCAGTATTACTGGAGATAATGAAAAGCAAGGAACTAAAACTGATTAGAATACTGTTCAGGCAGTAGTTACCTATTGGAGGATACCCATCACGGTATTAACCTGGCATGAGAGGAAAACTCTCCAAAAAAATGTTGTCAAGAAGGTCGGTGGCTAGATTCGAATGCAAAATAACTTAGCTAGGTTGCTCTCTAAGACTGCATACGATTGGACTAAGTTCCTTAAGCCCTAAGTTCAAATTATCTTCCACTATTTGCAGGAAACAGGATAATGATGATGATCTGAACCCTAAAAGGTTTATTATCAATAACAGTTTAACGACAAGGACGAACTTTAATTCTCTTCTTGTTGATTTGAAGTGAACAGGAATATCAAAATTAGAACAATCATTCCTTATTCATTTGAAAACATGAGTAGTTAATCAAGACAGTAAAAAAATAGTACACTTATATCATATTTTTTAAAATATAAATCTTATCTCAAATTCCTCTTGTTTTATACTCATTGTTTGTCAAGTGATTCTGACGGTGAATTCTGAGAGCTTCTTTTATCCTTAGCTCTGTCCACTAACGTACAAACTCCATGCATTACGAAACTCGCAAATTAATAACCATACTAACAAATGTTAGTAATTGAATTGTATCTTGCGCAACATCAAGCCAGTTATCATCGCATACGTCTCTCTCTCGAAGATCTCTTCTAATATTGTCATTCCAACGACGTCTCAGTCGTCCCAAAGGCCTCTTACCCTCCAGCTTGCCAACCATAATGGAATATATATAATCTTCGTTTTACCCCCATCCGAGCTACATGGACTGCCCATCTTAGATTTCGGGATTTTATTATTCTTACAATATCTGTCTGAGGGTTCTTCATTATTTGCAGTCTCCTCCATTATGCAGTCATGTCGTCCAGTTTCGGCCCGTATATCTTTATTTCTCAAAACCTAATTTTTAGATACACGTAATTTATGTTCATCTGTCAGGATAGTACTGCAACTTACACAACCATTAAGTATTGCTGGCAGTACCCTTCTCTACATATTTTCAATTTCAACTTATTTGATATTAATCACGAGCTTAGGAGTTTCTAGACGGAATACGTACATGCTTTGCCAGATGCTAAACGACGTTTTATTTTTTCCGTGACCTCGTTCTTGCTTGTTACTTATACTCCCAAATATTTAAATTTGTTACTTTTTCTATGATCTCATTTTTAATTATGTTTCTATTTCCCTCATCCGCTGTGTTTCGGCTTCTTATTATGTATTTTCATTTCTCTATGTTCACCTATCACATCGCAAAGATGTACTAACGTAAGACATCGGTGTTACTCTGTAGTGCATCTATTGTCCCGTATTTAATCAACATCATCCGCGCATACGAATATTTGGTTCAAGTCATTCAATGATAGTTCCTTTCTGTCCATTTTTATTTTTGGAATTAGACATTCTAATGCAAAGTTAAACAGTAATGGTGATAAAGCATCATCTTGTACTAATTCTCATACTGACATTAATTAGATTTCTTAATCTTAAGGAAGGGAGGTTGATTTTTTAGATAAGCACCATTACTGCGTGTGATATCGAATATCACACTTTCTCTACTTAAAAGAGAGCATAGTAAATATGTCATGGGAGAGCTTCTTCTACTATGATAGTATGCAGAAGAGACTTGAAAAGCTAAAATAATCTACTTCCAGAGCCTGAAAGAAAATATGTGAGTATGTACATAATCTATCAGGATGGACCATTATCTGTCATATCATCTTATTTTCGCTCGTACGAATTGTTCTAAATATTATTGACTACACTTGCAATCTGAAAAGAATTCGACCACTAAGTAATTACGACAAACGTTGGAAAATAACCGAATTCTAACCCAATTAGGACTAGCTACGATAAAAGATATTGATAAATTTGGAGAATATTTAGAAACCTAAAATAATCACGATTTAAGTTTCTTCTCATTCATCCTGAGTAAAACTTCTTCGTTAAACAGTTTTATTGATAAATCCTGGGTAAAATTCTCCAATGAAATATACAATACTTTCATCCTAAAAACTACATTTATTAAACCTAATCACTGAGGAAAAACAAACAATTTTATGTTCTTTAGAATTACGTCTTTCACCTTCTGTACATTTATTCATAAGAGGTTATAAACAAATCACTTTTGTTACTCAACTTAATCAAATAGGTTCTGGTATTTTGATACATGAAAATCTTTCTTTTGAAGAAATATATATAAACAAAAATATAGATTCAGTTACAATAAAATAGCAGAAGTAACTGCAATTCAAAGCAAATTTGCTAACATCAACTTTGAATATTGGATCCACAAAGATCGATCTCACGATTCATGTTAGCATTCTTATTGAATTCCTGCGAAGTAAGTGACTTGTTAATCATGAAGAACGGTAGTTCTTCGAGTGACGCTCATAAACAGGTCTGTTAGCGGCTCTCGCATATACTGTTTCTTTGGTTATGTGCTACCACTTTAAGGCATCTGAAAAATCATGGTTATAGAACCACTAAAAATACATAACATATATTTTTTTCGAGCGAACTGTTGTCTTAGATTTTTAAATTCAATTTTCAAATTTTCTAACCTCTCTAAAAAATTTGAATTTGGTGATAACATAAATGAAACAATTACCATCTTGTAGAACTTGAAAAATCTTCAATTTAAAAATGAAGGTAGGTGCAAATCCTACCGAAAAATCGCTAAACTACCACAAAACACACTTTAATTTATGTTGAGGTTAGGTTAGCATCTTTTGAGTTGAAATTTGATGGAGAGCCATCATTTTTTATGTTGAATATGGTAGTATTTTTTTTATCACGATTCCTTCCAAGACACTTTTCCCTGCTAGACTCTTCATTATTAATAATTGCTATATTGCATTCTTCGTATCTTAAATTAGTGACCACGGGAACGTGGAGAGCAGGTACTGAAAGCTAGGATGTATATAAATAAACCTCAGAGAGTAGCGAGTTTATTGGCTGATTTAACAACACATTTATTATGTCCTGTGCAGCTAAGTGGTCAACTTGTCAGACTCTTATTCTTCAGGTCGTGGGTTCTATTCCACGCCCGGATTTCCAATTATTTTCTTCAAAGAAATAAGCGTTTCAAATGATGTTCGAAGTTGCTACTGAAAGAGAACTATACTGTAAACGGAGAAAAGAACAAGACAGACAGAGAGGGGGGGGCAGGGAGAGAGATTCACAGACCGTGTACTCGTAAGCGTCAAAATTTCATTTATTTCCATGTCTTGCGCCATTTTCTTTCCCTCTTTCCTTGTTTACTCTTCTCTTTCTTCACTCTTTCCCCGTCTTCTTGTGTATGAACAATGCATAGTGATGCTTTCTGCATGATGTCCATATTATCATTTTCCTTTTGTTCGCATTAATTCCTACCTTTTAGAACTTAACATGAATGGCATTTCTGTCTATCTATCTCGTGGTTCTCTAAGTGATGCTCCCCTACGCATTATTTCTTGCTCCAAATGGAGGAATATCCTGGCCTTCCATGTTTTCTCGCATATTTGTACTGTCATGTCGGTTGTACAGCATTAGGCGTCCAGTGCAGTAATTTTTCTGGAGGAAAAGGCAACTATTTATTATAATTCCAACCTATACTTATCATTCTAAGTGGCTGTACCAATCATACTAATTGGAGTATCCTCTTCTCTTTCCATGTTGAGACATGCTCTCCCTCACAAACTTTACATAGCTGTGAACACTTGAGACCATTTTGTGCAAGTATACTGCGTAATTGAGCAAGTTTCTTTGAAAGAGCAAAATACCAATTTGGGTACAGTTTCTGGAGCAGGCTCAAGTGTAGTCCTTATGACCTGCGAAGAGCCATTTTATCGAGTCCAACCAAAGTTTCCTGGATTCAACTTGTTTCCCATCCAAAGTTGCACTTGATAATACGTACGATAGGAATGTTGTGCTGCACTTGTGGACGTTCGTCGGAGCTATTCCAGCTCTGACGTACTTTTTCTGAGAAACATCTGGAATATAATGTATCTGAGATCAAGTGAGTGTTTCCCTTCCTTGGAAC
The DNA here is from genome assembly GCA_022664845.1 of Lepisma saccharinum. Lineage (NCBI taxonomy): Eukaryota > Metazoa > Arthropoda > Insecta > Zygentoma > Lepismatidae > Lepisma > Lepisma saccharinum. Next base: position 161,725 of record JAGDQP010000036.1, read on the forward strand.
CATACGAAAAAAATTAAAACAATTTCTCCTGCTTTCTCTCTAACATTTCTCAGGAAAATGGCAAATATATACAGGATGGTTCACGAAATCCGTAACAGGGCCATAACTGAACTCCTAATGCACAGAAATCTTAAAGAAAAAAAAAATGTTCATATCAAAGTGCATATTTGAAATCATGTGGTGATGCTTCTGAAATCAGAGGCGTCTCGGGAATACCTCTACGGGGGAGCGGCAACTTCAAAATTTTAAATGGCAACAGTTTTTTATTTTGCTTTTATTGAAACAATCGCTAAATTTTGAACAAATTTTAGAGAAAACACTTTTCGGTAGCTCATACCGTTTGGCAGCTAGAAGACCTAATTGGTGGTCAAAATTAACATGGTGTAGTGGGTTTCGGAACTTTTCGGGTGCTTCAACTCAAATGGAATAGTAAATTAACGTTCCAAACTAAAGTGAAATACTAAATGGGATATGTGGAATCAAAGGGTGGAATTTTCAAAAAACAGTGGCGTCCATCATGCAATACTGTTACGGTGGGGGCAGGGGGGGGGGGCAACTTCAAAAATTTAAATAGAAACAATGGTTGATTCTACTTTCTTTGAAACAAACATGAAATTTTGCACAAATTTCAGTTAAAACATTGTTTAATATCTCGTAAGTTTTGGCAATTACAAGTGTTGATTGCTAGGCCAACAGTTAACTTTCGAAGTAGCTCTTGTAACTGAAGACTTTTAAAATTGTTTCCTATGAAAGTTGTTTAAAATTGCATGTTTGATTCAAAGAACAGAAAATCAACCACTGTTTCTAATTAACATTTTGAAGTTGCTTTATTTACTATTCTTTTTTTAGCTACAGCATCCAAAAGACCCGAAAACCGTTTACATCATGTTTATTTTGATCACCAATTAGGTCTTCTAGCTGCCAAACGGTATGAGCTATCCAAAAATGTTTCTTCTAATAATTGTTCAAAATTTTGCGATTGTTTCAATCGGGGCAAAATCAACTACTATTGATATGTAAAATTTGAAGTTGTCTCCCATAGAGGTATTCCCGAGACGCCCCTGATTTCAGAAGCATCATCACGTGAATTTGCACATGCACTTTAGGATGAACGTGTTTTGTTTCAAAGATTTCTGTGCAGTAGGAGCTGAGTTATGGCCCTGTTACGCGTTTCGTGAACCACCCTGTATATACATATATATATATATATACAAAAACCTTCGGGGTTAAGAGAAGAGTGACGCAAGAATTATATTGTGAAAAGAAATGATATTAATTTGCGATTGACTTTATTTGTGTCGCTATGGCGGAATGTATCTTAAATATTTTAACTTTATTACAGCGAAAACACTTCCGCCATAGTGACACAAAGAAAGTCAATCGCAAAATGGATATAACTTATTTTTAGAATATAGTTATTGCATCACTCTTTTCTTTACCCCGATAGGGTTTTTTTTACTGGTATCAATTATTTTGTAAACCTGTCTATATATACATGCACCTATTTAGCCCAAAATTTACAGGGATTATTTATTTCCCATAGACGCACATTGTATTACCATTTTGGTTGAAGTAGAGTAAAAGGTAAACATTCCCTTCATACAAAAGGTCGATTTTGCACCATGGTAAGCTCCGTATCTCGAAAACGGTAACTCCTATTTAAAAAAAGGAATTTTCCCTATGGGGCCTGCAATTGACCCCCAAACCATCCATTTGGAGTTAAAATTAAAAAAAAAAAAAAAACCTGCAGAACGACAGACAAACTTTTCGATAATTTTTGAAAATTCTGTGATTGGGCCAAAAATGTCATAACATTTGATGAGATTCACCAATTTTGGTGTGTGATACACCGTTTGAAAGTATTGAAGCATAGATTACGATTACGCAAGTTTCGGCCGCCTTTATGGTCTGGGGTCAGTGCTATTATCAGAAATGTGAAATTTTGACTTTTTTGAACCACCCTAGGGGGTCCCAGGGAGGTCCTACCGACCCAATGTTTTTCTTTGTTTTAGTATGGCAAACAGCTTTCGAATATCAAAATTAGGCTCATAGTTCGCTGGATCCGAAATTAGCTGTATATATGTGAGTGCCACTAACAGACTTGTTTGTGAGCGTCACTCGAAGAACTACCGTTCTTCATGATATATATAGTGTTCAATGTTTAATATTTTACCAGATCATTACTCCACGAAGATTTTTTAGAACTCACATGCAGCTGTAATACTCGTAAATGTGACTATATTTACAGTGGCGGTAAACGAAGTATCGTCCGCAAATAATTGTGTATGCTCCGTTAAGTTGTATAAATTATTATGCTTATAAAAATTGGATTGGTCCTAAAACAATTCCCTGAGAAATCCTATTGCTACATAGTAATCAAGTTTTCTACAGAATCATCAATTTGGAAAACCTATTTCCTATCCCCTAAAGAGATGTTAAATGAAGGTAGTGCTATACCTCGTATTTTACATATATCAAGTTTAACCGCTACGATTTCTTGTGATATGGTATCAAATGCTTCGGTGAGATCTAAATATATTGTGATTATATTTTAATTTTTGTTAATACTGCTTCAAAATTATTTCTATACTACATCTGATATATTTCTCCCAGCTCTGAATGTCTTTCTTTCCTTGAGTATACTTTATACTGTTCAAGCAAGGTAACTCATGTTTTCTTTACACATTTTCTTAAAGATTTTTGAAAACTATTGAGTAATGATCTAGAACCAATTGTTCACATTGCTTTAAGACCTTTTCGTTTAAAGGTTTTCTAACTTGAATTTTAAATGTGTCCACTCACAAATGCCATGAAATAATTGCTTTTAAACTCAAGTTAAATATAGATTGAGCGGATTAGAAATATATGCTTTAATATTCTTTAATGCCTTTATAGATATTTGTCTGTAGCAGGAATTAATCTTTAGTTTGAGTTAACCTATAAAATATGAAAGTTCTCACTTAGTAGTTGCTTTCAGAAACATAAAATTAGTGACCTTTTCTCTGAGAATATAGGTTCATTTTTTTGTTTTGCTTGCATCAGTTTATCCCATAAGTAATACCGTATTTTTGCACCGTGAGAAAAAGAACGATAACTTACCTGGAACACTATGGTTAGTCAGGAAAATAGTCTCCATCGGACTCCACAATAGTCTCCCAGCTGCAAACCAGTTGTCGAATCTCCCACTGGAAAAAAGGTCACTGGTTTCGAAGGCAAAGAAGTGAGTCGCTGTTCGTCTTACGTCATCCTCATTTTGCAGTGTTTTCCAGGAGAGGTGGTTTTGCAAGCTCCGAAGAAGACCAGGTGCAAGATCTAGTGAAAATGCCTGGTGGGGAGTTTCTCCCAGCCACATTATCACCGTGATTAAGTACACGCTTGCGATTAACCAGAGCAGGAAGTTTCTCCAACAATGCACTCCGTAGGCTTTCAAGCTGCTGACAGTAGACATCTGCATTGATGGTCTGGTTACATGACAAGAGCTCAAAAATGGATTATCTCACGGATATCCCATCAAACATCAACATCACTTTGTAGAGTTAGAGATCCTGTTTTAACACAGTTCCTGTGGCCCACTTTAGGTACCTATTGCCATTTTCATGTAATATCATGGTAGAGGATCCACTAACATCCTCTGTCACCATTCTGTTCAGATATGGCTCCTGTCTGTGACAGGTGAGCAGGGAACTGCAGATATCAACTCGCTGCTGATTCTGTTGAGGCGTTAACGCATGGAATACCCATTTTCTGAGTTTCCACTCGTGCACAAGGTCCTGCAGATGACGATGACATGCAACCTGCTGGCCAGTTCTTGAACGGTTTGCACTGGATTTGCCTCTACCGCTGCTCTTAGGACATGGTTGTCCATCTGCATAATTCTCCCTTCTCGTGGCTTATAGGTGAGGCTTGTGTCTGCAAACCGAAACATCTGGAACCACCTCGGACACTTTCGCACATCCACAGCACCTTGACCATATACGGTATTGATGCTTCGTGTCGCTGTGCTGGCTGGATATCCCTGGTGAAATTCATACAGCATGGCATGCCGTATGTGGTCCTCTGACACTGCCATGATCAAACATAAGTCATTTCCAAAACGTGGAGTAGACGGTTCATTTTCTTCACACTCCTTCACAATCACAATATGACTCAGCTATGGCACGTGCCATCTACTTTACTTTTCGCTCGTAAGATGGAGTCATTGCAGCGGTCATCGTACGTACGACATTACTTATGGGATAACCCGATACATATCTGGTGTAGTAAAAAGGAATCCATTATTTTGCCAATAGATGGCTTCAGTGATCTGTATCTCGCGTTGTATAAGTCCGATCGGGTTCAACGAGATGGCGTTCAAACGATGAGATTGCGTACTACAAACACTGTTCAGATAGTTGTGATGAGTTGACTCAGTGTTGTGTGAGCGCGCGTCAAAATGGACACTAGCAAAGAGAAAATACGCTATATTTTACAGTTTTTCTTCGATAAAGGCGACAACGCAAGCCAGGCGGCTGCAAATGTCAATAGTGTTTATGGTCCTGATACTGTAACAGCCAATCACGCGCAATTTTGGTTTCGTCGATTCCGTTCCGGTAATTTTGACGTCAAAGATGTACCACGCACTGGAAGGCCAAGTGTCGAAAATGTCGATAAAATCATGGACATTGTCGCGTTCGGCCGTCATGTAAGCACTGTTTCGATTACCCAAGAGCTAAACATTGCACAAAAACCGTGTGGAACCATTTGCATAAGGCTGGATACACAAA
>JAGDQP010000036.1:171487-236968 GCA_022664845.1 Lepisma saccharinum
ACATAAGAATTAGGGATGAGGTCATAGAGAAAGTAAACAAATTTAAATACTTGGGAGCATACGTAACAAGCAAAAATGAGGTCACGGAAGAAATAAAAAGTCGCTTAGTATCGGGGAATGCATGTTTCTATTCAGTTCAAAAACTTCAAACATCGCGATTAATATCAAGGAAATTGAAATTAAAAATATACAGAACGGTTATTCTGCCGGTAATACTTTACGGTTAGAAAGTTGGAGTACGACCCTTGCAGATGAACATAAATTACGTGTATTTGAAAATAAGGTTTTGAGAAAGATATATGGGCCGAAACGGGACGAGATGACTGGAGAGTGGAGGAGACTGCATAATAAAGAACTTCACGGACTGTACGATTCACCAGATGTTGTAAAAATAACGAAATCGTGACGACTAAGGTGGGCAGGGCATGTAGCTCGGATGGGGTAAAAACGAAGATTATATTCTATCCTGGTTGGAAAGTGGGATGGAAAGAGGCCATTGGGAAGACCGAGATGACGTTGGGAGAACAATATTAGAAGAGATCTTCGAGAAGTAGGTGTTTGTAATGAAAACTGGTGTGATATTTTCCAGGATAGAATTCAATGGCAAACGTTTGTTACTGGTGCGATGTTCTTGTGAGTTCCATAAGCCATAGAGTTAGTTATTTAGTAAATTCCTGATTACCTTGGAAGACAGTGTAGCTATGATTATTCTAGTTGTATCCCTTCTACAAAAGGATGATGTGTACTCAGTGCTTTTTTGTTTTGGCTTTAATGCCTCCTGCTTATTATGGATATCTACACCACGCTATTGATTTATTTTTCGGGAAATGCCTTGATACGAGTAATTCTGGAAAAAAGCACCAAGAGTTTCTTCTGTGACACTAAGGTTTCTGTTTTCAGTTCAACCTTCGCACGTGTGCAGAAAGATGAAACTGTTTCTTATAATAACCAAATATGCAATTGAGATCAAGTGCTTGCTACCGCATTTTAATTGCGCACTTCCATAGAAATGGGAAATGCTCTCAGTACATGGGGATTGTGATATCTAATTAACAAGTAGAAAAAGTGATTAATACTTGTCGAAAGTCGTGTGGGTAACTTTGGTTTTGGTTTCAAGCTTCTTGCAACGTATTTCTGACTCTCTATACTGTTTTCATATTGCTTTCATGTCACTGGCAGGTTAATCCAGTTGGTAAGATGCCGGACTTGTGACTAAACAACTCGTGCTCCAATTTCGTTTCTGTTTTTTCCTTTCCAGAAACCTGCAAAGTAGCCGTTTTTCATTAGCCAAATTACAGGCAGCTATATTTACCTAGCTTTCTTCAAAATGTTAACGGTGCACAATCTAGTTAATATTTCCATCTTTAATTTCGTGAACTCAAACAATTTCAATATATTTTAGAGACTACTTAAAGAGTGGGAAAAGGAAATTTAGAGCTTCATATTTCTAACACCGCGAACTGAACTTCAAATCTGCACTATCAAAAATACATATTTCAAAATTCCGCAATGAGCGCGTCAGGGATTTTCCCAAAACATTAGGGGATTCCCAACAATTGTCTGAAGTAAAGATGGGCCGAAACTAGGATAAATTGGACAGCTTATTACCAGAAAACAATAATTTATTTGCTCCAAGCCGATATCTCAAGCAGATTTCATATTCCGAACGATTTTAAAAAAAAGTACGTGGTTGTATAACCATTAGCAATGAGACTTATACTCTTATCAAACGTTTTGTTTATTTGTTATCAAAGAAATTCAATATCATTACCCGGTTGTATGCCAGCGTTAACGTATGGCATCTTTACTCACACGGAAATTCGTTTAATTCATGCTCATTTTGACTTACCTCTACTTCAAAACAAATTCCGCGAATCATTTACTACCTTTGAGGTATTCCTTGCACATCGCATGGCACAATTTTGGAATATGAATTTTTCAATAGAGCAGGTTTAAAGTTTTTGAAGGTTTCATGCCGCATCAGCTCTACTGTTCGTGGTGTTTGAAATATGAAACTCTACAGTTCATTTTCACATGGTTCACTGGAAACGTTTTCGCTATTTTTTGGTGTTCAATCATCTCTTGAAATTTCTCCGTGTAGTTTTAAAACATGCTGTCTATATATAATCACGGACATTATTTCTTGATTCTCACGATTTGAACAAGTTTTCATGGAATTCACTCCACTGTATAAAACTTCCATTTTCGTCAATCTCCTGACTTGTATTTTATTAATACAGTGCTTTATGTGTTACACACGTCACATATTTATCATTTTTGTCTCCTAGTTTACGTAAATTCTCAACAGTTTCAAAACGTAAATGTTTCAATACCACATTCACCAGTACAAGAGATATCACTTCTTTCCAGCCCTGTCCAGAAAATTCGTCTTTGTAACTACCACATAAAACAGACATGATTACTTTTAAGGCTCCCTAAAAGTGATTCTAACACACGTCCGTCATCGTCAGAGAACGATCGTTCGTTCATTCACAGTTCATTCGTTCTGTGTCAAATGATATAATGGACAAATATATTTTGAAATTGAGGGAATACCACTAAATGGGATTTTACACTGTGTTGGGACACTAAATTGAAGTGACAGCGTGTATCAAAGCTATTAACAATATTTAATTTTTGTTCCTTTCATTTTAATTAATTTTTGTTCCTTTCATTTTAATTAATTTTTGTTCCTTTCATTTTAAATCTTGATGAATGAATATACTGTTAATTCAAAGTGAAACAAAAAGTGACACAATCAAGTGACATTTTAATTAGATTGAATTATTTTGTTTTCTATCGTTTTTATATTTTCTTTCCGTTCTAATTACTTACTTATTATGTTGATTCTCAGAAAAACGAAATCTCTTAACTGCATTTCCCGAAGTTCTTCCAGACTTTTCGGTTTTCTTATAAAATTATTAGTTTGAGCACGAATTATTTTTAAACAATTAGTATATTTTAGAGACGAAATAATTACTTAAATTTACTGCCATCTACACTTCTGTTTTCCAACTAAAAACGTCACAAATGTGTATTTGCACACAATATTGGCTAGTATTTAAAGTGCATGTATTTGAAATATATTTTTTTCTAAACTTGTGTAGTTTTCTTTGTCGAAAATTACATTTAAGAGAATAATGTGTATTGTGAATCAGAAATCCTTTCAATAAAGTAATTTGCAGTTGGGAAAATACATACTTTTTTCCTTTATGCCTTAGATTTCCTTTCTAAAAATTAATTTTAGGTACCGGTACTAAACTATCTTGAATATTATTTAAGAAATCACGTTAAAGTAAAGACACGATTTATGAAAAGATGCGAGGACTTAAGATACATTTTTATCGACACGTTTTCTTTCTTCTTTAGTCTCATAATATAAGCCAGAATATTGAAATTATCACTTGCTTTGAATCTAAGTTGTCGTAGCGCACATTTTTGCGATCAATGCCATTGCTAATTCAAATAAATTGAGAAAACGGAGACCCTACTGTTGAATACAATTAATATTTGCGAACCGGATATGGCGGATACGGGAAATATTCCGGGGCGAACCAAAGACAGTACTGCTACTTTGTAACTACTGCTAGTTAGTAGAGGGATCTACAAAGACTAGGGGAAGTTAACCTTAACAAAATTATCATTGTGAAGGAAAGTAGCTTAACCATTACCACCATGAGACTGAAGATGAATGACATTGGCAAAGCTCAGAGATGGACAGATGACGACGTCTTGAATGTGTGCCTTTACTGCGAGGCCGTAGAGCTGTCAACTATAGCACTACTTCATGTCGGGAAATAGTAACAGATGGTTCATGGATTCTCCTAGGGAAAACTATTCCGGAGGTAAATTAGTCCTCATTCGGATCTCTAGGCGGGGACTGCTTCAAAGGGCTCCAAGGACAGGATTAAGAAATACTTTAGAATATGAATATGAAACGTACAGACTTTATAAAAATCGGAGGCTCTTCAGGTGGCGATACTCGAGATCAAGAAGCACGATCTGGTAATACTAGCAATACAAGAGGTCCGATGGGAGGGCCAAGATAGCATCCGACAGGGCAAATACACTTGAAGACTACAGGGGAAAAAGGGGGAAAGTGCACTTTTGGGCGAAATCGAGATTTTCACACCATCATATTCTAGTAGCTTGGCAATATCACGCAATATAAAGTGGAGGAAAGTAAATACTTGCCGAGAAATACCGGGTTAAAAATTACCTGTACAGGGAAAGGAGGAATGTGCAACTCAAACGGAGAAAGAAGGGGGAGTGTGCACCTCAAACAGTGAAAGAAAATAAAGCTTTAATAATGGACTGCAATAATGCATACATTTTAGTTTTTGAAATGGGATAAATAGCGAGTTTCAAAGAAGAGAGTCATTGGTTGCGACTTGGAAGGCGTGTAACATCATTCCACGGATCTATGCGGCATGTATAAGTAGTGACATCATATGCTATACCCACAGATTCTGCCAGGATTTTCACTTTGAGGGTGTAAAACCAAGTTAGAGGGTGTTGTAAGTAGGGTTTCTATAGCTTCTTAATAGTAAGCATTTAAAAGTTGAGTGTGTGTGCTCGATGACTTGTAGGGGTGATACCCCACATAGGATGGTGTCCGAGTGTCTGGCAGGATCCTTGGCAATATCACCATGCAGAGGATATAACGCGATCTTGCAACTAATATTTTGTGTTGGAATATTGCTATTGACTTGCATTATGCCTTCTGATTTCATAAACTATTAATATTAAACACATAATAAACTTTAAACATAATAAGAAGAAACATTGTCATTCTGTTAACTTTTTAAAAATATCACCTTCTAAGAATATTAATTTTAGAATTTAATCATTATAATTACGACGACAGTCATGACAACAAAGCATCCCCGGTGAGTGAGTAACAGGCCTTGCTGTTTCGTTGACAAGGGTCACGAGTTTGATATCCGGTAGAGACGCAAGTGATTCGGAGCCCATCCTTAGGAGGTCAACTTCATCTTCATTTGTAAACATTAAAGTTGCTGATTTCGCAGAGGGAATAGGGAGGTACTCAGACAGTACCGCTGCCGGCCATACTGAGGGATGTTTTCAAGTTTGCCGTCAATTTCACGAGACGAACATTGGGATGGTACCTAAAACCATGCCTTAGTCGCTAGCATTCCTTTTCTCGAACAGTGATCGCGAGGGGCTTCAGACATCTGACAGACTTAGGCAACATATAAAAGTTTAGCGCACAAAAAATCAATTAAATTAATATGAACATTAAGCAAACTGCCCAAAAGTAGTTTTCCATTCTAATTATTCATATTAATCACTTTAAACCGTGTGGAAAGGAATAGTTGAATGTTTCATTGAAAGTGTGCAGAATACAAGCCAAACATTCTGCAAAGAACTCTCAAGAGAGTGAGAGTACACTTAAATCAAAGTGAACTTATTATTTAGAACGGTTATTCTTGTTAGAATTTTTTGGTTAATTTTTTGTGAGAGGTGTAGACTGTAGATTATGTCTAATTTATGTGAGAGGCAAAAATAATAATAATAAAATATGTAAATAAATAAATAAAGAAAGAAAAAATGAAAAGAATATTTTATGTTTGTAACGTTTCAAATCATAACAAGAATCCCCCTTTCCACCTTTTTTTCTGTAAACGCTTCCTTTTTCCTGTATGAGACATTTGTTCAGTTTTCAATTATAATTATTATAATAAATTATTGATCTTTTTCAAACTTTGTAGTCAAGTTTGACATAAACCCCCCACCGCATTCTTTATGTACTTTTAAATTTCAAAATCCTACGTCGCTACTTGCATGAAAAATGACTAAATGTTCTTATGAGTACGGAGACGTCACTACGGTTGGCAACACTGGCTTGCATGGAATGAAGAATATGCATAGTATGAAAAAACAGGACAAACCAACAGTGGGAAGCAGGGCCAGGTTTATGCATGTAGGTGCCCTAGGACCATGACTTCCAGCGCCCCCAGCCTCCTCTCATCCGTTTCCTCTTCCCATCTTCACATTATAACATCCTCCGTCTTCTTAGCATTTAATAATAATAAGAAGCTAATAATTATTTAAGTTCTAATGTGGTTATTTACAAAGTAGTTTTTTTATTTTCACTGGTCGCCACATTGGTAGGACCTTACATAAGCAGCAATGGGAAATCATCACATTTTCACCTCGCTTTTTAACGTTTATTGATTCATCCTTGTTATTTCTCTTTATCAAGGAAATAAGAAGTGTAGGCTTACCGAATGAAACCCTGCAGTGTATCTATCAGTCGGATATAACGATATATCGGTCCACTCGTCAATACGTCACTCCCAAAACTAGAAACTTCAAAGTTACAAAATCCCTAGGAAAGGACAAAAGCGACACTACAAACTCATTCGCTACGTTGAATACGTGGGCAGTTCTTTGAATTTTAAAATCCATCTCTGGGAGTATTTATCTCCTGAAGATATAAGGTTAAGTTAGGGAGAAAAATAAGGTTTGTTCCTACTGTTATAAAAGACATGCTAATATTTTTTAAATTTTTTAGGTCTTTAACAATCTTTGAATCAGACCGAGATAGAGTATGGGAGGTCGGCGGCGGATGTCTTAGTTAAGGTATCTGTACCATGCTAATGATCGTGTGGTGAAACTGAAGGAAACTAGTAAACAGCAGTCAGAACGGTCGACAGAAAGATACGTGCGCGGTACCTACCTACTGTTGACCCGAAAAAAACATGTTAGTGAAAGACACTTTGGATTTCCTCATATACAAACCTCTAGCGTGAATTAGTACTTCATGCTTCAACACAAAGTCCCTGTTGTCCATTGACAGATGTATAGATGACTGCCACGCCCTGTATGCAACATTGACTAAAAATTTAATTACCTGAAGTCTGTTATGTACGAGGGGTCGCCCGGGTTAAATGTGATGGCATTTGGCGCTTCCCTTACATGGTTCTTAATATATTTGGTAAATATTATTTGCTCTCGCGTTATAAAAAACTATTTCCAATTTTCCATTGTAAAGTGCGCCCCTGTGAAAGTTGCGCCCCTTGGCCCTGACCTAGTAGTAAATGATGGAAAGTGTAACTTTTTTGTATTACGCTTTGAATAATAACAAGGACCTATTTTCCTGTTTTACGTGCACATTCCCCCTTTTTAGCTGTATGAAGTCCCTTTTGGTCAGATTTTACATTCTTTCCTTTAGTTCACAATGGTTCGTGGTGTCCTCAAATCTTGCAACGTTAATTTAACTAATTTCGCGACGTCATACAATGATGAAATTTTGCACACTGACGTAAGTCCGATGACAATACAATATTCCATTGTCACTTTCATATATTTATATATATTTTAAAAGCACATTTAATTATTCTCTTAATATTACACATAACAACTAGTCTGTAACGATTTGGCGTTTGACTGGTTGTAGAACACTTTAGGATTTGGGTTAAAAAAATAATAAAACCTTTTCAAAGACATTCTTTTCTTAAGCAATTCGTAGTAAAAAAAATATTCTGTTTATGCATGACTGAAACAAAAAGCATGGAGCACGCTAATTTAAGAATTTATAAAGTGACTGTATATAATTTCTTTTTCATTTTTTAGTCATGCATAAACAAAATTATTTTTTACTTTTTGGTACGAACTGTTTAAGAAAAGTATGTCTTTATAAATGTTTATCATATTTTTTTTCATTACATTTCTTGCACTAAAACGACTAATTAAATGTATTTAGAATTATGATATTCCTCCCCCTTTCCCAACCCTGTCTCAGGTGTCCACCATCACTTTTATTTGAATCTCTGTTTGGTAAGGAAGAAAATAACACCACTCACAATTCTACCATGAAATTGCACACGGGATGCCAAAACGTGCCAATGAGAAAACCCACTAGAATACAGCTGAATAGATTTTCAAAGATTTATTCTTCGAGAAGGAAAAGAGTAGTTAGTGCTTTTTTTCAAGATGGGTGCATCTTGTTTCTCCTATATTTAGGCTGGCTCACTGTGTAAATTGCTGATCCTTCCCCACTACCCGCCATACACATTCTATATTGTGTTTATTCTTTTCTGATAGTCTCTGATTGCAGGACTCATTTATCAAACAAGAAATGTTTATATATAAGTACAATGGACTGAACCAAAGTTGCCTAAAGGCCTTAAAAATTAAATTCAAATAAATTCAAAATAAGTAAGTACAGTGGTGGAATTAAAACTAAACCGATCATCAGTATTTAATCAGCAAATTTCAACATATTCGAAATTTGCCAGGACAGACAAAATGTAATATTTTCTCATTTACGGGTACATAAGGCGCCAATTAATCATTATTTCCAATAAATTAAATTTCCTATATTACGATTAAGCTCATCACAATAAACACAGTATTATTAATTTAATTTTCAAGACTGAGTGGATGAGGACTGAGATCACAGAAAAAGAGAGTCCATTTTTGGTCAGAGAAAAGGCATAGGAGTGCCATCTGTTAGCTAATTGAATGATTATTTTAACAAATCATTACGCAAGAGGCATAGCCCGTCTATTACAAATAAATATTTACTTGATGCGCAGTTATACGTAATGTTGATTACGTTCTTTTAAAACGCTTTCCTGTGAAACAAAGAAAGTGGACAAAGCACGTTATTTTCCTGTGGTATTCAATTAGAATCTTTTACAAATAAAAATAAGGTCTATCTATAGATTGGTCAAAATATTCTGGCTTTTTAATCTGCATGAAAACACAACTGCTTTTGAATAACACTCAAAACGTAAGTACGAGACATATTTGATATATTAAGGGAAGTTAATGCGCTTTTTCAATAACTTTTCGTGAAGCAATAATATTAATCTAAAACGAACTTTAAAATTTTAAAATTGATAATTGTAATATAATTTTATACATATATTGTAAGGTTTCTTTGTACTTAGAACGTAAAGCAAGCCAGGAGAAGTCGTAATGATTAATAGAATCGCATTGGCGTGAACGGAACAAATTGAATTTTGTACTGAAAGCAGACGCAGGTAAGACAATTTAAACACACGTATTTTGTAGAATCTGTGTGATGGATTATTTGAAGAGTGTGAGGCAAGAACATGGTAACCCACAATGCTAAACATTTAAGAAATTCGATTTTTACTGCTGCACAAGTCATTTTCATTGGCTGAAAGCTGATTTTTCACGTAAAGCTATACATAAAGGCTTAAAATAATTGTACCAAATCAAAATAACGAATTTCTATTTTTCATGCTGCTGTGTGGGTTACCATGTTTTATTATTTATACCATAATATTCGCTACCTAAGTCACTCAAGAATAAATCTTTTCACTGAACTCGCTGTAAGAAATGTTTAATTTACAAATTCTTTGCCTTTTTAGTGGCAAGCTGGTATACTGCTCCTCGTTTCCCGCCATCTTAATTGTTGGTTACAATCTTATGAATCCCAAAATGTTACAATAGGCTTACCAGAAGTAAATATTGCTGCCATCTCTGGAGCACAATTTGAAGTCGGACAACATTAAACGACGCGGTATGATTCCTTTCTATCGGGTGCTGAATAACTCAAAAAATAAACATTTGTGGGTTACCATGTTTTTGCCTCACATCCTTCATTTATGAGTTTCTTTATTAGCAGATTAAACATATACACTTAAATAAACGCAATAACGTGTATCATTAGTAAATATCCTTGATATTGCAACAAAGAATACCATTTACTAGACGAACTATTTGATATTTACTAATCTCTTATCCCAATATTGAACAAGAAATTTATATATGAATTCTCGTGTGACTCAAAATCTCCAGTCACTAAGATTTACCATATACTTGAATATCTTAAAACGTTTTCATTCCCCACCTGTATGCATAAATTCTCATCTTGCATCAATGGTCGGGTTAGTTTTGCTGCGACTAACTGAGCCGTTAATTCAGCATACCAAGCATTCCTATCTGAACTAACTGACTGACACCAACACTTCAAATTTAAAACAAACAGCTATCGCATCAACTACGACGACTCTGAACGAACGACTCCATAATACATTTCCTTTCAGCGGAATCGAACCTTGCGTCTGGGAGAAGCTTGTACTTTGCTGATAATGCTGTCGCTGGATCCGAAGCACGAATCACCCTTCCAAATTTGAAGAATAAATTACATCCAGAAAAACGGAATTCCATTTAGAAAGAGCACATTTTCCATCGACAACGAAAGCGTTTTTTTTGAAAATAACTCTTTTCGATTGAAAATTACGCTCTATAAAAGAGTGGTCCCTCTTTCCGCTCTAAAAGAGTGAAAAGTCCGCTCTTTTGATTTAGTGTGTTAATAGTTCACCCACTTATGCTGTACCTTAGTAAAGCGTTGGTTTAGCGATCAGAGATCCTGTCAATAATATCAGCGGCCATCCATAAGATCTTAGGTTTCTCCAGGGAAACAGCCTTCTCATGTTCTATTTTGACCTGAGCCAAAGTTGCCTAAAAGCCAAGAATAAATTCAAAATTAAGAAACAAATTCATCCTGTAATGATAATTGACAGCATTGCTGATTCATTTATTTCATCGTGACCGTAAACTACTTTCATTTGAAGATGAGTCTCACATTCACGTAACGATGGGCGCAGATTTCTTTCCTTTATAAATCGAGTATCCCTATTTGTCTTCATATGTAGTTAGATTTTTCTATTCTCTAGCCCACAGGCACAGAAACAACACAAACGCTATTAAAGTGATAAGACTGATACAAAGAAATAAATCTGTGACTGAGATTGTCTAACTTTGGATTGGTCGGATCCATTTTCCTGCATGGATGCGATGCACACATCAGTATTTCTTCCCCAACAACTCTTGTCTCATATTTCTGTTGAGTTGTTAATGTTTCATACAACCTCTTTTACTTCTTTTGGAAAAACATACAAATTCTTGATTATTTTGTATGGTTATTGTATACCCCACTGTCATTTTGCTTTGTGTAACTACCGGGATTTTCTCCCCACATTAACGTTAGAAAGTACAGGTGAACTCATTCGCTTCTTCTTCTGTTTGTTTGTGTGCAATTTGTGATGTTTGTAGTATTATGTCAAATCCTTTTTGTGCATATTATTATCCATTCGAGCTTGTCATACATTTTCTCCCTTGTGTATTATTCACGTCAATAAATCAGCTAGTCTTTTTAATCTGATTACTTATTTGTTATGATAATCTGTATTACTGCAAATATCAGATTGGCAGTTCACATACGATTTGAGAATAATGTAATTATTCGTAAATTTCCCATGGGGTCCTACATGTTTTAAACAGTATTGGAAAATTATGACAAACGTTTTGGTGCATTGCTCTTTCTACATAATGGCATATCTAAGAGATGGTCTTGTTTTCGTCCAAATTCAAATGGATAATGTTTTTATATTTCCTATCATATTTTATTACTAGTTATATTTACACGTACGCCTCATGAGCGTAAATAATCATCATTACCGGAAGTGACATCATTATTTCTGGTTTCATAGCAACAAGAAAAAACTAACCTGACCACTAAACCCACCCACCCACCCACTTCGCTCCCTTCCGCTCGTTCGACATTGAGAATTTGTAAAAAAAACGTAATTTCCTAAGCGCATTAACATATTGAACCCGGTTATAAAGTAAAGGTTTATTAGTTATTAAAATCAGCATGAAGATGGGTATTTAAATAAAAAGAGGCAAAGAAAAGTGACGTGCATGGAACCCAGGACAAGTGCGTCAAAATGTTGCAAAAGTTCAAAAGAACATTTACTTACAAGGTAATGAAAAACGTTTTCTCCTTTTTTTGTTCTCGCATAGGAAGATGTGATCACAGATACGGGAAAAAAAAGTGCCTACGGTGCTGGAAAACCGATCGGGATGCAAATCGGAACATTGACCGTGGCCAAGATAGGTGTTTTGTGCACTCACAGCAGTCATAGCTCGAGTAGTGGCGAAAAGAAATGGAGATGTCGAAGGAGTTCTTTCGGGGCTTTATGGTTCTAAGGTGGACTTGTCCGCGGTGGAATCAAGTCGCCGGCCCGAATACAAGTCTTTGGGGATAATGCTTCGATTGAATGCACCGCCAGACATCGGTTGGAGACATTGCAGATCTTTCACTGTGTAATGAGCCCTTCAGTGGATGCCCACAGGTCCTGGATGACGATGTCCTGAAGGTGACCATAGAACAGGACAGCAGCCAAACGAATGGTGAGCTTGACGAACGCTTCCAGGTTTTTGATGAACAGTCTTTTTTGCTGGCCCTCAAGACTTTTTTGCGTCCAAGACGGGGGTGGGGAGATTTTTAGCTTTTAAACTACAAAAGCTAGGGAAGTGGTTGAGGTGTCGTTGCAAAGATCTAGCCGCAATTTTTCGAACGGAAACTTGATCATTCAAATAAGATGGTCGCTGCTGAAGCCTGGCGGTAGCTTATATGAGCAGTCCTGGGAGTGAACTCCGCCTCACTTGTTTTATAATAAAACGCAGGATGCCACATCCTGTATATGTGGTCCTTTGAAAAATTTAATGAATATACACATTTCTGTCCCTCCCCCGCCCAATAAAAGGAATGTTGAGATAGCAAGGTTATAAACCGAAAGTCAATTCATTTGAAGTGTTCAAAGTGTGACTCATAAGATAAAGGTAATTATATGGGTGGAAACAACACTATGGCTTGCGCCCGTCTCGAAACAGATAAGTCCTTTTAAAGTATATAACAATATTTTAAATAATTTTATTTCTTGTCACACTTCAATTAATTTGCAAGCTTGTATCCCTTACTTAAAATCTCCATTTCCCAACGAACAAAACTTCGAAGATGAACGACGTTGGATCTAAAGACTGTAAAACTCCAATAAGATAACAGAAACGTTCTTGTACTACGATTACAATTTTGTGTTACGAAACTTATTGTTCGTAATGTTAATCTCATCCATCTTTGAGGTAAAAATAGAACTACGAGACGAATCATAAATTTGGAAAAAGAAAGAAGAAGACATTCTCAGAAGATGTCAAAACTGACGTGCATACTGAAATAATAATTAAAAACCTAACTTCATTACTAAACTAGAAGGAGGACAAAATAATAAACTTTTGATGAAGAAGTCGAAAGGATGACAGGAAAAAAAGAGGAACTTTTCACCAACAAGACAAGTTCTATAATTGTGTTTCTGAACATTGATTCTTGTTTGTTGTGAAATCTCTGCACGTCTCCAACTGTCAACTAAATGAATAAGAGTTTGGAGAGACGAGGAGGAAACGAAGGCAGCACATTTAGGAGGAAAATATGAAACAAGATATGGTGTGTGTCTGTCTTAATATACTGTCACTGATTTTAGAATGCAGAGAGACTATTATTTGTCATATATCAATGATACAGTAGTGTTATTTCAATAAATCTTTGAAGCATGGAATTTAATATGTTTTAAGCAAAAATAGTAGATTCTATGCTGCAAAGAGTTATGTTTGCTATGAGTATTTTTGTGTGGAAAGACGTACCTCGTCTTACTAGCTTCAAGTAAATCATATTTATGGTCTTTAGGTATCTTTGGCTCAGGCTTGGATAAGGTAAGGGAAAGATGTGGAAGGAAAGTCGGTCAGCGCATAGTTTGTGGGCATTATTCCGGCTTTACCTAGTGTGACCGAGAAAAAACCCTGGATACACCTCAGTCGCGATGATTGACCACTGGGATCGATCCCAGAACTTTCCAAATGCGAAGCCAATGCTCTATTGTGATATCACCCGCATCGTGCGTGATGTACATTGCAATCCTTTGGTCGCTTATGTCATCCCAAGAAACGATTATATAAACCCGCATTTGGTTCTTTAAAAAATATTGTTTTCCAAATATTGTTCATTTTGTATGCTGAATGTTATCGGGTGTTTAATAGCCTAGTTTATGCAATTCAAGTATATTTAAAGATTTTGAATTAAATATTTATTTCATACCAAATGAAATTAAATTAATGAGTGTGCCTATGCCAAGACATTTTTCTCGGCACACGAATACAAACGAGCATTACATATAAAATATATAATATATTTAATACAGTAGAATATGACAAGTAAATTGAGTAATTTTGAGAATAATTGTCCATTAAAATATTTCTTAATTGTAGAGAAATGTAAATTTAGAACTACGTAATTTACTGCTGCGAAAGCCCAAGAACGACAATTTTGTAAGGGTATAAAGTCGATGTAGCTGTATGTAAGCTCATTTATTCTTGGGCTCCTGAACCGGAAGGTTCCCTGCGTAGCCCTAATAAATAGGTCAATCGTTTTCCTTTTGTTTGCTTCCTTGTTCCTTTTAATAGGCATAATCCTTTACCACAGAGAGTCCTTCTCCTTCGTGCTAGGACGATTCCAATACACCACTCAAATATTTTTTTGTATGTTTGTTCGTAGTTCCATAGTAATCATTGTTGCCTTTCAGCATCCAAATCCCACCTCAAAGCCGGAGCAGTGATAAAAGTATATAGAGTACTAGGATGGGACGTTACAATATTAATATTTTTTATTGAAAAATTACGAATGAACAATTCAGTATTCAAAACGTCATTGATTTCATTAATCTAAACACATACTAATTTGTGATAACTTATAAGCTATTTTTATTAAGAGGTTTGAACAAATTTCCTTCTCTGCGCCTCTCTTCTCTGTATCCTTAAGTTGTCTTTTTCAATTGTTATTTTTGTCTTTATTTCATTCTGAAATGCGTAGTTATTACTGGAATTAAATATTAACATGGAGTGAATTTTATACTTCTGTAGACAGGGACGTATCCAGAATATTTTCTCGGGGGGTGTCCAAAATGAAAGACACTTCACCAGTATGAGTCGAGACATTAGTGACTAAAATGTTCATGAACTGATATCCTTTCAAAAATATGATTTTATGTGAGCAGATTGTTTTCGCAATACCGCCCCACCAAGCGTATTTGAATATTTACACATATCCTGAATTTTAATTTAATTGTTAAGACCTTTAGGCAACTTTGGCTCAGGATTTACATATACCTATAACGGAACTAAGTGGAATACTTAAAATGTGATTTACTAATTTTGTGCTTCATCTTGTAGCTTGAACAATACAAATAACGAAATTCAAAGACTACACTTTTAGTAACTTTGGAACACCAAATGAAAAATATTTCAAAACATAGCTTATAGACTAATTATTTGATAGGCCTAAGTTATTGGCTAAAAGAAAGTGGTTATTTAGAAGATTTATGCGCTGCTAGTTTTCAGGTACTGCACAATCATTCTCACTTCTTTGTAGGAGAAAAAAGTTGTATCTGAAACAGTGCTCCGTCCAAAGTTAAAAGGCACTGTTCGATTCGTGGTAAATTAAGAAGGGGAGAGGGGTCCTAAAACTAGTAGCTGCTTGTAAGTTTTCACCTACTACATGTTTGGGTAGAGATACAAAGATTTTCCCCTTTGTTGGGATAACATTCGAAATCAACAACCAAAGATGACATCCTCAGGCAGCAGAGAATCCCAATCATCCTCCCCGGCAAATCAAATACATATAACATTAATAGGTCCTTACATCAATCTTCACTGGTAATTTTGTATGAGCATTTAAAATACTAAATTAGGGTTACCATAGTTTGAAATTAAAAACCCGAGGTGCAATAGTAAAGTAAATCTCTTAATGAAACTAATTTACTACTGAAACAAGAGCACAGGCTCTTAAACCAAGATACTTCGTTGACTTTAATGTAGAGATACCGACAGGGCACAGTGGAAGTCATCATGGTTATAACAGCATCTAGAAGCAACTATTCATACAATATTCCCGATATACCTAAAAACTTGGATAGTAAATATTAAATATTGGAATACATATCGTCTGTTATTGAATTATATCATCTATTACATTGTTTTAGGCCATGATTTGTAATTGATCTTTGGTGGATTACTTTTCATTTGTAAACATGGTTTACACTTTCTTACATATTCGATTAAGTCTTGTTCGATACGTGGCCACCACACTATGTCCTTCACTAGTTGAATTAACTTTGTTGCTCCGACGTGCTGTTTGTGAACTAATTACATATTTCCTTGTCATAAACTTCTGGGCAAAATAACCCTCCCTAGAGTCCCACCATCAACAATGATCGTTTGAAGTGATTTGATGTCTCTGTGCAAAAAAATGCCCTCATTTTAGGAACATCATGTTCTGATTTCAACTTCTTTGGCCAACCAAATTGGACCCAAAGGTTTATCTTTTGTAAAAGTTCATCTTTCTCAGTAGCTTCTATTACTTGATCTTTTAAAAGTAAACCTTCCGTTATTTGCTGCACATATTCCTGAGATATGTCACTATCATCAGTCTCTTCATTGGTAGCTAACCTGAACAAAAAGTAAGTCAATTCCACACTCTTAGTGTATTGAATTTGATATTAATATGCTGCCAAAATAAAGCCCATCGTTGAAGCCTTAGGGCAGCAGTATTAGGTATATCTTTACCATTAAAAATGAATTTCACAGGCAACGAGTCCGTTAGAATTTTAAATTGTCTACCATGAACATAGTTATGAAATTTGCGTATGGCAAATATCACTCCGAGAGCTTCTCTTTCAAATCGAGCCATCGTTTTCCTTTTCGGGAGCTATTAAGGTAGCCGACGCACAGGTGACTGTCTGTAATTTCCCATTAATTTGATTGCAAAGTATAACTTTTACCCATCTTGGCAAGCATCTGTTATTATAAAAATTTCTGCTTTGGGATCAAATGTATGTAATAATTTGGTGAGCTGAGCAATTCTTTCACATTATGAAACTCAATACGTTGCTGTTCCTCTCATAGCCACTTAACATTTTTTGGAGGAGTTGATATATAAAGGCATTTTAGCTTATAAAAATGGGACAAGACGATGATAGAAAGCTACTATCCCTAGGAATGTTTTTAATTGTTGCACATTCACGGGTTCGGGACATTCTATGAACGGACGCAACTTATCAGAAGATATACTAATACCATCGGCAGAAATTTCATGTCATAAATATGTAAACTTTTCTATGAAAACTTGACATCTTTCTTGCCGTATCTTCACATGAGCTTTTTCGAACCTATCCAATACTGCAGCAGAGACTCTATCAAAACATTGTTGTTGATCTTCAGCGAATACCAAAACATCGTCGAGATAACATATTATAGCAGGCAAACCTCTTGTGATGTCATCCACAAAATGTCGAAACACCTACTCACCACAACTTAATCCAAATGCTAGCCTGGTTTGCCTGAAAATACCCCACGGCGTACGGACATCTAAGAACTGTTGTGACATTGGATGCACCTGTAGTTGTAAATAGATAGGCCTGTCTTAGATCCAAAGTTGTAAAACAATTGTCACCTTTCAGCTTATTGAAGTTATCCTCGATCTTAGGCAAGGGGTAAATTACCTTCTCAGTAACATTGTTCAACGTTTGCTTAGATCTAAGCATAATCTAATGTCATTATTATTTTTGCTCACGACTATTAGCGGAGTGGACCACTCAGCATGATCAATAGGTACTAGAACTCCTTGGTTTTGTAATTTGTTTATTTCTGACTTAATCGCTTCTCGAATATGGAAAGGCACCTCATAAGCCTTTCGAAAAATCGGAATAGAATCTGGTTTTACATTAACATGTACTTGATAACCGACTATAGGATTGGTTATATCTCCTGTAAAAACTGTTGCATACTTTCTCAATAAGTGAAATGTCAACTCCTTTTTATCATCATTAACTAATGTCCAAACTCCCTTATCGTGTTCTGTCTCTTCCTGAAATATATTCTTACGCCAGTGTAGCTACAATTTATCTAACCATACTCTACCAAGGACTGGCTTCCTGAATGCGTCACGTACTGTGGTAAGAGGTAACATTTTCACTTGATGATCGGACTGTACCTTGACCATGACTTCACCCATAACTGTCAAAAAATTGTTTGTAGCACTTCTAAGTTTACATGAAGAATTCAAGAGTGGCAAATGCCAAAAATGCAATCTATACTTATCATGGCCTGCCACACGATGTACCACTATCAATCTCAAATACGACATACATATGTATTTTCAAAGATCAAACCTTTATTTAGAGGTTCGTGTACTTTGCGAGCCTTATGTGTCATCAGCAACTTTATATGCTCATTTCTTGGGATCAATTCATTCACCATCTTGGATTTTACCATTCTGCGCCAGTTGCAATAGTAAAGTAAAGCCCTTAATGAAACTAATGTACTACTGAAATAAGAACACAAGGCTCTTAAACCAAGATACTTCGGTGACTAAGGTACCGATAACGTAAGGTACAAATAGCAAATCGATAAACTTATCACTCTGTGCGTTGCATGAGAACGTGGCGATATAGACCTGCTGAAGTTCGGCCTGTGAGCCCACCATGGGCTTTCAGACTTCTGCAATACAGCAAGGTATAGAGCGGATGATCGAATCCCTTGGATGTCTTCCTGGGGAATGGCAAGCCATGTGTCTACGACACGATGACACAGCTTATCAACTGTGGCTGGGAGAGATCACTGGCGTAAGAGGCGTTGTGCAATCACGGACAAAACGTGTTCAAACTTCGAGAGATCAGGTGAACGCGCCGGTCAAGGAAGCAGGGAAACGCGTCAAGCCAGGAAGCCTAGCACATCACGTGCCACATGCGGGCGTTATTCTGCTGGAATATGGTCTCCGGAAGAGTCTGCACTAAAGAGAATACATCCGGCTCCAACGCATTGTCGATTTGCCGTTAGCTGGTCACCTGTCCTTCAATGCATAGGAGGTACGAACGAGCACGGAATCCAATGGCTCTCCACACGATAACATCCGGTACCGGACCGACGTGACGACGCAAAACGCAGGCGTATCAAAATACCTCTTCCGATCTTCCCACAGAGAGTTACCTTTCTCACTGGCTTCCGGAACCTTAGAAAAAGGGTAAAGTAGTGGGAAATTAGAGTTTAGACATTCGTTTGTCCATAAATTTAATAGTTACTTTATTGAAGTGCATGCATTTCTGTGCACTATAGTGTTATAAATATTTTCATTTTTTT
Source organism: Lepisma saccharinum (assembly GCA_022664845.1). Classification (NCBI taxonomy): domain Eukaryota; kingdom Metazoa; phylum Arthropoda; class Insecta; order Zygentoma; family Lepismatidae; genus Lepisma; species Lepisma saccharinum. The sequence continues at coordinate 190,517 of JAGDQP010000036.1, forward strand.
TTTAAATTGTAACACTGTTAAAAACCTATAACTTTCATAAAAGTCTATTTTTTATTGTTAATACCTAATTAAATTTTAAAGCGCCTATTTTGGATATCTAGAACTTAATTTATGAAACTTAAAAATTCGTGCTCAAGTGATAAGAAATGTCTCGTGAGGTTCTTTGTAAAAAATATTTAATTTATAAACATTTACTAAATAAAAGCTTAAACAATTGGTGATAAAGAACTTGCGTTCCCATTTATATATAATTAATTACACTTCTGTTGCTTTTAGTTTTTTTTTGTTCCATCATCTTACAAGACAATTTATGACAAGCTCTGAATATTTTAAATATTTCTGATCCATTCCATTATTCCAAATAAAAGGTTCATTGCCGTCGATGCGTTATAAATTAGTAAAACTATAAACAAAGAATTATCTATGTGTATTTATTTCCAGTTGGCGACTTCTTATCTCGCCAGTCTAAAATATTTACCGACATCTAATGTTTTGAACTTCTAATATATGTGCATGATAAGGTAATAAGTGGCCAAGTGTGAATGCGTCACCAATTATTTGAGATATTTCCAAATAAGATCGAATATGAAGGTAGAAAATCTTCAAAAACTGTGATATAGGCATAGCCTATGCCAGAATCGTGATTTCACAGAAAAAGAACCAGCTTTGGAAATGAGTTTTCCTTGGAATGGAATTCGATGTAAGTGTTAATTTCAACGAATCTAATATAACATAAAATGTACGTTATCGATATTTTTTTGCAAAGCATACTTAATTTTTGATTCTTCTTTTTGAGACTACTTTCTCGTGGGTGTTGACGTTTATATCAAATTATTCGTTTTGCTACAGCGATTATAACAAAGGCTCATTCATGGCTCTACTAGTTACAATCTGTGTCGCGAACAATTAAAAAATACGTACTCATTATTTTTCAGAAAGTAGCTACGTAAAAATTACAACAAAAAAATCGCCCCGAAAGAGCTAAGAAAGCATGTATTGCTAATAATTATCGAGATTGTGGTAACATTGATGAAAATATGTATTTCTTATTAATTTTTACATTTTGAATTCAAATCTGGCCTCTGAAGTGTACTATCTGCGTTATCCAATTCTTAATTATCCAAAATATGTGAATTTATTGATTTTGATATTTCGGTTTGGAAATATTGCACACAGAAAAATGGGTAAGAAGACTTTTATATAATCTCGTTTAAATTGTTAGCTATATAGATTATCAGTAGGTTTTCATATCGTCACATCAGTGCTGTATAAAATAGCAAAACTCATTGATGTTCTGATTGGTCTCTTTATCTTGTCTTAGTCAATCCTCGAAACGTTTTGTTGTCCTCTTTTCACATAAAGTTAGATTTGATTAATAACTCCGTAAAACCAGAGAAGAAGCACAACAAAATGCCCCCTTCCTCCTGCTACAATGTTTCTATGGCCAAATTTGAAATCAGCACAGCAAAATTATTAAAGAATGGTGAAAGTTCTTTATGTAAATGAAAGAAAAATGTTACCTTGTGTAATTTTCGGTAATATCCAAGATAGGCCATCGGGGGACTGGATGTGGGCTGAACGGATATGATTTTGCGTCAACATATTTTTAAACCTTCTCTCGCTCTTTCTTTCACACTTGGTACTGGATAATGTGTTTTAATTTTCTACACATTGGTGTTTTAAAGGTTTTTCGTCAGCACAGTTTCGTCAATAATTATTACAATCATAATAAATATTATGTATATCTGGTGAAAATGATTCATTTTGACGTAATGTTTTTTTTTTCAATATTGATTAAGCTTTTTGCTGACAATGAAAAGTTCCCAAGGAAAGATTAAAGTACGTTCGTATAGGAAATCTTATGTTCTTTCGCTTTGGTGCCTTGCATTTTTCCCCTAAGATGAGCCGTTTCCGAAATAACCATGAAATACTGGCAAAATGCACCCCTCGGGCCGTCATTTTTCAATATGGCGGACATAGTACAGGGCAGATCAGTCCGGACTTTTAATATGTCAAGGAAGACCTTTACAACAGTCCTACGAAGAACAGTTTCATTTGGGAAGCATGCCGCAACACAGAAAATTGCCACGACTTGGATATGTAACCATCGTCAGAAATACATTTCAGGACGGAGGGGGGGGGGGGTTGGAGAGAGATCGGGGTGGGATCCAAGCTATCCTAGTAGTTTACCCACTATATACTATACATTTATTATAAAATAAAAATTGATAAGTAATTAATCATAATATAAATTATGTTTATCTGGTTAAAAATAGCTTATTTGGGCGCATAATTATATTTTTCCCAATAATTATTAACTTTCTCTTGAAAATGAAAAGTTTCCAAGAAAACCTAAAGTAACAATCTCATAGGAAATTTCCTGCTCTTTGTTTTGGCCCTTTGCATTACCCCCCCCCCCCCAAAGACGAACCGTTTCCGAGATAATCGTAAAAGACTGACGGGACACACCCCTCGACCCGCCATTCTATCCGGACTTTTAATATGTTATTAAGAAAGGCATCTAATTTGCCTGTACTATTAAATGACATGAAAGCCAAGAGACAGAAACTCTATTTATCTTGGAGCAAAAGGCCTTTTTCTTGTCTACTCCTCAATAGGTGTCACCTTCACCATATAATGTTCTCTGTAACTGCATCTGGTATTGTGGTTTCTTAGTTAACAACCTTGGAATTTAAAATAGTGGGGATTATGTGAATCCGCGTATCAACTAGTCCTCGTTTCTCCTAAATGAATGGAATGATATAGCATGTTCTTGGAACGTGGAAGAGTTGGTGAAAGTTAGTTTAGCGGTTTATCAAAAATTGATTCTACCTTAACTCCAGCTACCAATAAATGGTAAAGAATTGAGTGGACTGCAGGCTATTTCGAATTTTGGAACACGTGCACGAATCGCCGATCACAATAATCGTGTGGGCTGAGGCGTTAAGCCAGCGTCTCTAAGGATCTGGGTTCGAATCCCGTCTGACGCACTGATATTTGTGGGTTTTATAAACTTAACTGTTGAACTGAGACAGTGAGAAATCATTAGTAAGTAAAGCGACGTAGAAATACAAAGTTCTTTTTTTATATACACGAATCAAGAGTCAAAAAGTATTATTTCTGGACAAGCGGTGGAGACAAAAAAAGTTACTAAAAATTGTTTCTGAAAACAGAAATTTTCGTGTTTTTTTAATCAAACGTCCGCTTTTATTCTAATTGCTTTTTTTTTATTCTTAATGAAACTTCAGTTTTTGTTCTACACCTAGTTTTGTTTTATTTAGAGATTTTTTCCCCCATTAGTGATTTTACTGAAACGCATTTCTATTTAATTGCACACTTCTCTGTTACATTTTTCTAATGTCTTCTATGCTATACTCGCTCAATCAAACTTTTCTTCAATCAAATCAAACAATCAAACCTTCCACTTTGAATACCCGCTCGAGATATTTTCAAAAGAAAATTTTCTTTCCGGTATAAGGAATCCTCCTCTCGAGACTAGTTCACATTTGAATCGAAAATATAACGTCAAACATCTAATTTTCTTTTGCTTGCTTCGTAAGGAAACATAGCATAGCGAATACAGAGGGATTTCTTTAATGGTACAAAATATACATTCTACTTGACCAGTCCATTCTTGAGACCCTCTTTTTGTATAGAACATATTTTGTAAGTAATTTAGTAGGACAAATAAGAATTATCATTTCCCCCTTTTTCATCTGGAGATTTCTAACAATAACAACGAAATGATATGACGATTTCTTTGAGACCAACTGGTGATAACAAGATTACTTAACCGTGGCAAGGAAGCGAATATGTACAAGAAAGCATACCCTTAAATTTTGTAAGTATTTTTAAATGCGTTGACGACCATTCCGCGAATATCTGAAATAAAACAATAACGAAATTGGTACATGCCGTGTAGTATCTCTTTCTCAGGCTAGAGTTGCTCAAACGTATACAAGAGAATATTTCTTTCAGATGAGTGCTACACAGAGTTAATCCCCCACCCCAATTAAAAACAAAAACAAAAATAATATCACAACAAAGGGCCATTCAGTTCTGCTAGAATTACAAGCTGTGTAGTAAAGCGAACAAAAAACCTTGGACATTTACAATTACGAAATTTTAGCCTATGCCACCGACAATAAGTAAAAATTTCACTTGTACCTATTCAAGATTTTCTTTGGATTCAAGATTTGTAGACGTGGATAGTAATTCTGCATGAAAGAAAGATCACAGTCTGCAGAATCGTAAGTCAACATAAGTATTTTTCGAAAGAACGGGACTTCTTGTACAGTAAAAGGGGAAACATTTTACCAATTTAGTGTGAACATAATCCACATACTTCAGCCATCCTTTTCTGGACCGGAGCGGGTGAGAAGATAGATGTGGATTTCGGGCTGGATCGGGCTGAACGGAGTAAGTCTGTGCAAGCCGGGCCGGACCGAGCCGAAGTAATCTGGGTCTGGGTTTACAGTACTCTAGTTGTCCATGACGAAATTTTGACAATGCGGAACAAAGTTTTTATTTTTATGAAAAAAATGTCTTCTCTTTCACCCCGTCTAAAGATCTAAAATACCCCACAGAACATTTTTCATGGAAGAAACACTAGTGATAAATTAATACCTGCAAAAATTTGAAGCTGAATTCCTGATATTTGTAATATTTAACCCAAAATAACACTAACATTTTTGCAACACTTAATTCTATTCTTCACGTATGGTGAAACAAATACCTAATATCGAATCAACTAAAAAAATTAAACTTTATACCAGGTTAGCAACACTGACGACCCAAAGGGATCACGATAAATTTCTAATATCCACCATCTTGATACAAATCCACTTCCAAAAATTCAATTTTACTTTAAAGCGTCGTTTCTGTTTTATCGGCAAGTACTCATGTTATTTACCACCGTAAATTAGTCGGGGATCAAAGTTTTTAACTTGAAAATAAAGCGGAATTAAACCCTTGTTCTCACAATGTATTTTGTTGTTTTTGTCAGGAATTCACTCTCAAATATGTTGCACGAATTTATCGATTATCCTGTATAAAAATCTTCAATTCTTTTTGAAACATCTAAACGTGGTTCATCATTGGAATACTTTCCCCAATCACTCTAAACAAACGGACATGTATCATACAAAATGCTACATCCCATAAACTTAGGTTCCTTAAACTTGATATTAATAACATAGTTTATATCATAACTCTGAAAAAAATGTTTAATTAGAAAAATAATGAACCGTACAAGGCGTTTTATGATGTACTTTGGGGTTCCACAAATTTATTACTGGGCTTGGTGAAACAAACGCAGGACGAAAGACAAACTCAAAACAGCCTCTTGCGATTATATTTTGACCAATTACAATTCACATCCTTGCTGCTAAACCGCGTTAGTGTGCTAATTGTGAAAATAACTGCTACAAGTAAGAATTCATTCTTTTGTCTTTTTTTTTTTTTTTTTTGTTCATTTCACTCCACTAATTCAATAATTACTGTGCAACGTGAAAGATTCAGAAAGAAGCTACCGAATGGTGTTTTATTCGATCATTTGTATGATATAAACATTTTAAGGCAGTGTTTTTTTAATAAAACATTTTTATACTCACAGACCGGCAAACTATAGGAAAAAGTCTTTCACGGACTGGGAAGATTCTACTAAGTTTAAAATTTATTTGACGTTCAAAAGATGTCAGTGCACTTTCAGATTCTAGTTGCTTTGGAAAGGAAATGTAAAATCTCAATTTTTTGAGTGTCGAAATCTACAAAATGAGTGTTAAATAATTGAATATATTAATTGGCCGAAGGCTGTTACCGGTCCGCGGACCAGCGGTTGAAACCCACTAGTTTAAGAAAAAACTATTGGTCGCTAATCAATCTGAAAAGGAAGATGTAGAACGCATGTGGATATACAATTTCTTGTTGATATGTACCGCACAACACGACTTCACCTATGGTGTACTGTACGCTTTGAACATTTCTAGGTGTAAAAATATCTGAGTTTGTCTTGCGTCCTGCATTACTTTTATCAAACATTTATGTTTGATAGTTTTCTGTAATTTTTCTCATTCCATTTACGAATATTATTTACACATTAATTTTGCAACTCAGTCTTTAGAAAGCCCTCAATTTATTGGCGTTTATGTTTTGAAAGTGCCAAAAACAATAATTAAAATAAGATTTAAGAAAGGGAAATTAATGAACATTTATTGAAACACACGGAGAGGCCATAACGCATCAGTTATAATTAACACTAAAAGTTTATTGTTTGTTTAATTACTGCTACCTGGTCATTTTGAATAATTTTATTTTATAAAATGATTGGTACGTATTAGAAACAACGTACAGAAATAGTCTACAGTTTGCACACTTTTTGAATTAGTTAAACTTCCACCTGCAGAGTGTTTGAAAAACTATTTTAAACTTAATTTTCAGAGTACTATATTAAAATTTCCGCTAGTGTTTCCTGCGACTTTTACGTTTTTGTCCAAATCTATGATCAGTGTGAAAACTAAACACTAATGTTTTTACACTGCAATATTAATCCTCGATGTTTTCAAAGTTAATTAAATTTAGACATAACATGTGAATTTTATCGTTCAAATAAGAAGCAACAACTGTAAAAATCTTAAGTTTCGGTAGCTAACACAGTAAAAACACTGATCAGTTGTAAAACATATTTCTTCTTTGAATTCTTCAAATGTCTTTGTGTTCTTCCAGAAAAGCTCAACCTCTTCGTTGTACCAGAGTTTCTTCGGAAAAATGGCACTGTCGTCCTAGAACAGCTGATGAATACCGATAAACTTTACACTTTCTTCTTCTCACCACCTTTGACGAACGGGTGCGTAAAAAAGTATCCTTCATTTCTTTGCAAATTCTCCGCTTCGGTTTGCGTAAATAAAAGATTTGCATCCGTGCTTTTGCCCTAACATTTTTTGTGCTTTCTTTGCAAGATAAATGCATGCCACTCACTAACACAAATGAAACTATATTTTATGTCAAATATATCAACTTTTTATTTTATATTTCTTAAGTCATTGCTTTAAAACAGTGAATATTGTACAGTGGGATGAGAAAAATTTGTAAAATTTGAACAAAATTCTTTTGCGAATCTCTTCGGAACCCTTTGGTCTATGTCAATACAGTTTTCATATTTTAAGAACACTTCTAAATTCTTCAAAATACGAAAGTTGCATTCACATTGACCGGAAGGTTTAAAAGAAAATTCACAAAGTACAGCGTGTAACTGAAATAACTCCCCAATTTCAAGTGTAAATAACAGAGCAGTTATAGATGTTACTCAATATTTTATTGTATAAATCCAAAGATTTTTCACCATCTTGTTTTCCATAATTAAATTTACGGCTAGTAAATTTAACTTAAAAACCGTCCAAATGCCGACCCTCATTATCTATTCGTCTACATCATTGTATCACTCTCCTAGTCATTTCTGGCCGTATTGTTAGATTTCTTGACGGATAGCAGCTTTAAATTCTACGGCTGTCCTCGGCTGATCCAAATAGTTTTAATCCGAAGCAAAATGGCCGTCCTTTCCGGAACCTTAGCATTTCTATCAAGACCGAAGGTGTCTGCGAAACAACGTCTGTGTTATGATGCCAGAATCTCCGTTTTTGAAATACCCCTTTATCACAAACGGACGATGCTCACCACTTCACGCCATGATGATTAAAGCACATTTCACTCCCACTCGGACCGCGGTGGCTCAGTGGTAGAGCGCTCACATCTGGTGCTTGGGGTCCTCGGTTCGACCTCAGCTCATGTCATGTGGGGTTTCTGGTGGACAAACATCGTGTGCATGTTTTTTTCTCGGCGTTCTTCCGTTTCCTCCTACTTTCTTCATTCCATCAATTCACCCATCATCATCCTCCTTTCGGCCTGACCCAAAGTTGCTTAAAAATCTTTAATAAAATTCAAGTACAAATCCATCTCATCTGATACTACTAACACCGGAAGAGTGATAGCAACAAATCGGAAAGTTATTTCTGCCGCACCCTGTATATTTAGATCAAAATAAGAAACTTACGTTGCCGCTGTAAATACATCATACATCATATCGACATTTACAGAATACATTGTATACACCCTGTACATAGTTTGTTACTTAAAACCTTATTTTTAAGATTCTCTAACACCTTATTTTCTTGATGTTACGAAATTATGGAAAGATATATGAAAAGATTACAATTTAGGTCGTCTAGTGGTTATAAGACTGTACGATGGCAAGTAATAAGTATTTTGAAGAAATAATTTTTAACTGAAATTCTTTACTTCCTACCCTATAACGTTTTACTGACTGATTAGAGACCCAAATTTTAGACAAAAATTAATAGATAAGAATGAACTATTTTAACAACATAATCGGAAAGAATATAACTAAAATTATTATGGCCATAAACAAGGAGATTTGAGCAAATAATGCAGGAAATATCTAAAGTTTAATTGTCTTGTAATAGATGTCGTTGGAATCACTTGGATGTCGTCGCATCAGCAATGGGGAGATAAACGGGTTCGAGCCGTTCCTCACCAAACAAATCTATTTAACTGGAGTTGGGGTGGAGAAAACATTTCAATATGTCTGTTATCTTCAGGTTACATGTCAGGCTATCCATGGTATTAAATTCTCCCGGACGCAGTGCAAACAAGAAACTGTTGCTACATTATTGTTTCAGAAAGATAGAGTGCCAAATTATATTATCTCATATGCTATCAGAACCAAATAAAATATATTTCTATTTTTCTTGAAAGTAAACTAAAATTGTAAATGAAACTTACTGAGGCTAAGAACATTCTAGGGTTTGATTCCCGAGTCAGTCATAGATATCTGTTTGCATATGATTTGATGTGCACACATTTTGCTTACGTAATGCTGTAATAACATCAATTAGAGCATGAACATAAGGGTTATGAGAGAACGCGAGAAGTCACGGAAGACACGGGTTTAGTCTCGTTTCTTGCCTCGTCTCGCAACAATATTCAAGTCTCAAAAGGGAAGTTTGTTTTTTCAGAGACAAGATGAGGAGTCACATGGCCGGAACTTTATTTTTTAAAACAATCCTTCTTTCCGAAGACGACAAATGATTAGTTTTAAAACAACAAATACGAAATGCTGCAACAACATTATGTTTTAACCTCCCATATGTCATTGCATGTTTCTCAAAAACTAGCAGTAAGAAGCTAACATGTTAATAATATCTGTCAATTCAGGGTTGTTATATCTTGTTCAGACATACTGCACAACAAATAACACGGAAATGGGACCTTAAAATGGCATTGATAAGTTTTTTCTTGTAAGTCCTTTTTTTTTAAGTTCCCTTCGTTTAAACAGTATTTTTCCGCTATCGTAAATTTGTATCTTCCTAGTTTACGCTAAACAAAGAACTTGAATTTGAACAGAAAAGAAGAAGAAGAGGAAGAAGAAAAAGCACGTTTCTGTGGGAAACCTGCATCTTCACTTCCGGAACAGAATGCTCAACTAGAAAAAGAAAAGAAGCTAACCAAGGCATATCTTGAGTCTCTACTTAAATTGTTTTCGTGTGACGTGCTGTATTTAGACTGCTTTTTTCACACTTAATGGCGAACACTTAACAAGCTTTGTAGGAAATTCCTTTCTCTTATGAATGAAGGAAAGTAACTTTTTTTGTTGTTGTTTCGAGAGAAAAATTTGTAACCTTGATTTTTGTTGTTGTTTTAAAGGACAAACAAAGATTTCTGCTGGCAGTTATTAGCAATAAGTGCTCAAAGTCTATAATTATACAGCTGATGATTGCTTCATATTATTATTACTATTATTATTATTATTATTATTATTATTATTGCAGAGAGGGATGGATGTAACGTAAGAGTTCATCAATTTTCTATTTCTTTTCTAAATAAAGCGTTTTATGACTATGAATAGTAGGCTAAGTACATAAAAAATTTTATAGGGACTACTTCGGTCTACTTACGTCTTTGTTTTATTATCAACTAGTTGAAGAGATTCTTTGGGAGCGAAATTAAAACCATTCTAACCAAAATTGTAATTACACTTGTAAAAATGAGAAACGAAATAACTATGATATTACAGTTTTATTTTTCGTTGTAATGTATCGAAGGCAAAATTGAGTAAATCATATCGTTACTTGCATGCAACCAAAACAGCATGGCTGCTGTACGGGTTTACATAACAACGTAGGATACTTACGGACAGGATCAAAGTGGACCCCTGATATTTGACGTTATTGTCGTTGCGTTACTATGACAAGAAGACGGAACCTTTCCAAACCAATTAATTGCTAACGTGAGGGATATCATTGAGAATTATGACCTTGAGAAATATAAAGAAATGTCGTAAACTTTTAGAACGAACTAAGATGCATAATTTTTATCTCTGGTACTGTGTCTATACTAATTGTTTAGAAAGGAAAACATGTCGTTTCTATGAAAATAAACATGTTTGACATTACATTTAAATAGTCCATTCTGACGTCAGACATACTTTACGTTCTACCCCTGGCCAACTAAAGAAGTAAAAAGAAAGCTGTGGTTGTGCTGTTTCCTGTGCCCGTTCTTTTGGGATATCACAGCAGTAGCGTAGATAGGAATTTCTCAAGGGAGGGGATATATATAAAATCATATCCTTGGCAGTTATGCAATCAAACACAACAAATTTCTTTAAAATAATATATTTCGGGGCTTTCTTTTTCTATTATTTTAGAACAGCACAATTACAGTATTGTGCGGTAAAGTGTTAAATGCATGAATATATTATATCCGTATAGTTTGCTTAGTTCAGCCATAATTCTAAAACAAATTTAACCATATTTGAAACTTCAGCTGGGATTTTGTCAAGAACGAAGAGTTCCTCGGCCAACGTTTACTAATATTTATACGCTCACTTTGATGACATTTTTCTCTAGCAAAACTGCCAGTCCATTCAGCCACATTTAGAAGTTTGAATTATTTAAAGATATACGTATGTATTCGTTTCAGAGTACAAAATATAATCTTTGGCGTTGATGTGGGTGGAGATTGTACAAAATCTACAGCTCTTTTATGCTTCCATTGCACTTTTATTAGTTTCGCTTTCAAAATTCGCAATTAATGTGTCAGATTTTCGAAATGTGCATAGTTTCGGAGCTGCAGAAAGCCGAAAGCGTGAGAAAATGATCGTTAGAGTTTCATATTTCTAACACCACGTCCATTAGAGCTGATGCGGCGTCATATTCTCAAAGACTTTAAGCCTATTTGATAACAATCTCTTTGATAACAAATTAATAAAACATTCGATGAAATTATGCAATTCTTACTCCTGCTTGTTATACAACGACGCATTATTTTAAAATCGTTCGGTGTATAGAATCTATTTAAGATATCGATTTGGCGCAAATGAATTATTGTTTCCTGGTGAAAACCGTCCCATTCATGCTCATTTCGACCCATCTTTATACTTTAGAGAATTTCTGGGAATCTTCTAATTCCTTTGGGGAATCCTTTGAGTGCCCATTGTAGAATTTTGAAAGATGCATTTTGGGATAGTGCAGATTTAGTCCTTGACAGAACCATGTCTGATCAGCTCTACTTTTTGTGATGTTAGAAATATGAAGCTCTGAAGTTCATCTTCCCAAGCTTTCCAGGACCTTTGAGCTTCAAAACTAAACACATTTCGAAAATTTGTCTTAGTAATTTTCGTTTTGTTTTGATGTGAGGAATCACCTCCAGAAGTTTGTCGGTGTAATTTTATAAGACGCTGTATTTGTTATCTAATTTTATATCCAGATCTTCTTTGAACCTACCCCAAATCCGTGAAAACCCTAAGAAAACTTCGGGATCCATGCGTGAAAGAGCAAGTCTTATTCTGTAATTATACTTCATTTTCTGGATTTCTGTAAATATTTTCATACATTTTGCCAAGCTCAAATATGCTGCGACTTGCTTTGTTTCCCTTCATACACAATTTGATTTAGCACTTTCAAACTTTGAAACAGCATCTTTGGCATTATTCACAGCTTCTACTAAGTGAAGATGAAGGTGTTCCTTTTGTAAGAATAAATACAACGGTTAATCGTAGCAAAAATACTAATTTAATCGAATAAAAATAACGAATAAATTATAAATGCCTTCAATGATAGCTTGTGAAATTGTTCAATAAAGAAATTTGAATAATTCTCTAAAATCATGGATTGCGTTATACTTTTATATCCGACCTTTCATACTTCATAATTTTTTTATGCTATAGGTGAAACATTTGCAGTGTCCATGATCCCTCAAAAATCCGCTTTCCGCAAGTGGACATAAAATATGTGTTCCAATTGATCCTAAATAATTCATTATCAGTCGAATATGGTTTGTCTTAAATACTCCCACATTGAGTGAGTGTGTTGCACAACCACAGAAGAGTACTGTTACAGTATGTCTTGATTTTTTTTTAAATTTCTCAGCAAACTGCTACCTCCATCATATTCTTAGTAAAAGAAGATCTGGGAATTAATACCAAAATGTATCAGAGCTGACAAATCGTTTTCGTTAAATCCCGACATTGTTTCTTCAAAATTTTTCGGCCAACACCACTTTAGGGAAAGATCTGCCAGATTGTTAATGAATCTGTGCATAAACTGCTTTCTAAGAAATCAAACTCATCATTGACGTAGTTAACAAGAAAATTTTCCCATGTAGGCGATACTAAGAGTTCCGCTAATGCAGAAAATCATTCAGCTGCAACTGGTCAGGCAAAAAAAATATAATAATAACAATAAAAAATAAGTAAAAAAAATCCAAAATTGACACTTGATCGCAAATTTCAATAATTGATTTTAATGGTTCTCCCCTTATAGCCGACCGAGGTAGTCTTGCGGTCTGAGGCATTAAGCCAGCGTCTCCAAGGTTGCGTGTTCGAGTTCTACATGGGGCATGGATGTTTGTGAAATTTAACAAGCGTTGCCCTCATTTAATCGTGACAGGTCGAAGTCAAAAGTTACTAACATATCCTAAGAAAAAAAAAAGTTTATGTTCTCCCTTATGATCTGAAACATAACATTACATCTTACAACGGAAACTTCCCAATGTGTGTAATTTTAATTTATAATTCATATGTAATGTAACGAGAACGTCTCAAAGTTACTTCTCTACGTAGAAAATAACTGCCTCAACGACGGATTTTAAATGTTTTATATTCAAAAGTTTCTACCTTCTACCCTCGCTGGGACTATCAGTACAGGAATTACTACTACATTCTTCATTACTGTCTAAAAATCGTCTTGTTGCTTTGTTTTTACCGGCGCTATCGATATTATTCTCAAATATTTTTTATTTTATTGGTTGTCCTAATGGTTATTTACCACATTTAAATGTGCAGAAACTATAATGCAGAATGTACAATACGCCCCTTGTCTGTTTATGAATAAACAAATTTATATGAATTACAATATGAACAAACAATAGGAATTACAATTATATCGGGACGGTCGTAAGCTATAGTGCTGTTACCGCACCTTACAAACAATTTTATATTTTAACTAACAAATATATGTTTCCAAACATAACTTCATTCTTTTCTTGTGGAAATACTCTCCTTCCAAGTTCATAAAGTTGCAGTCAAGGGAGGGGGGGGTATATCCACCATATCCCCCCGCTTAAATACGCCACTGAATCTCAGAATGGGTAATGGTAATTCAAACCTAGATTATACTTTTAATACGCTCAGAAAGATATGCTATGAATATCCTTATTCGATCCAAAATATTTTATGATATTATAGGCGCATAAGTTGGGAATTCTGTATATATGTTATATCTCTCGGAAATCCTGTGTTATGTGGGATGTTGAAAGCGTAAACATATTTTGTGCTTCTTGTTGATTGTTTTCGTTATGTTTTTTTTTTTTTTTTTTTTTTTACGTTTCTAACTGCTTGCATTTGCTGAAAAGGACTTATGATACATTCTCAGCCTTGGTCAAATTTAAAATTTTTATAAGAAACGCTAAAATAGCCAATAATATTTAGCAAACTACATTGGGGAACTTGAGGGTGTTTTTTCAAACCTCTCCCTTTATTCCTTTTCTTGAAACACGTCTTATTTTAAACCATGCAAATACCAGTTAGCTATATTTAACGATACTGGAGCCCACGATAAATATCAAAAGCAATACACAAAATGAAACAATTATACTTATTTGCCAATTTTCGGTTTCATCTTAATTGGACCCTTATTTCCAGTTTTGGTGCAGTTTTTTACGCTTGTTATCGCTGTATGAGCTGTTTTTAAATTCATGTCAGCTCAATGGCTATTATTACCACAGAGTAAATACGTATCCCCTGTGCTAATACTAAAATGAGACTGTTTTTAAGATTGGCCCAACATATTCAATCCATTGACCTCTATTTAAAAGCTATTCTGGACTGATCGATGCCATAAAAATTAATGATTATATTAAGCCAGAGATGGGAGGGGCTAGTTAAACTCGATTGTCTACTTTCACTCTGAACAAATATAGACAGAATGTTCAGTTCTAACTGTTTTCAGTTTTTTAAATTTATGTCTTAATTCTTTCAAAAAATGTAAATAGTATTAGGAGCATGTTCGTATGAACATGCAGTTCGGTATGTGCATAACTAAAGGATCAAAAGAACGAGCCGCATAGTGATAACAAGCGTATGAAAAGCTGAACTAGAACAAAATTTGGCCCATATTGAATTAGACTGCAAGAGGACGATCGAAGTTCAAAGTTTGCTCTGGCACCTACCATTCGACACTATTCGATCACTCCAGTATCATTAAGTAGAGCTCGACAACCATGACAGTTTAAAAACGTAGAAAATATTGAAAGGAAATAAAAATAGAGAAAAAAAGGATGTAATAAAGACAAAAATTTACCACTCAATGTGGTGAAGACTAATAAATGAAATACTAACCCAAATAGAACAAATATTACCGTACTAAATGAAATAATATGCTTTTTTGACTAAGTGTTCAAGGCGTATACAGATTTTCTTGTGAGAACAACATTGAGATCTACATAGCAGTGTGTAGAACTTGAAAACAAAGTTGTAGTGTAATGTGATAATTTTCCGTTTGTGGGAACGAAGTAAAATATTCTTGCGCATCACATGTAATAGTATCTCAACAACACAACTATGTTAACCAGCACAAATGTACATTTTCAATTTTAGACTATTTACTCCTGTTATCTTCAAAATGTCAAAGAAACAAGAACGTGCAACCAAGTCCTTGAAATCTAAGAACTGCAAAGTGTAAGAGGAGAAGAAAGTTTTCTTTTACCTTAAAATATAATTAATTTGAAATTCAAATCTCCTCGTTTTATTCGTAATCTAACCCTTTCCTTTGTATTTATCTTTTCTTTACATTTTGTCGTTTTCTGTTGTATGTTGAGATACAAGGAAAATGTGGAGTTCTGTCGGTTATTTGTGGAACTAAAGACTCCATTTAAATTTATTTAACAGAATTTCTTTTGTTAAATTCTTCTCTTTTACGTTGCTGTTGCCCCTAGGCAGAAAGAAAGACTTGGTTTGGAAAGGAATGTTTGTGCCAAGTTTTGGAAACTTCTGTAACTTAATAAGACTTCTTTTCCCTCACCCCCATCCCTGCTCCGCAACGATCCTTCTTTCCTTTTTACTGTGTACTTCATTGAGTCCTTTTTCTGTTGTTAGTTCTTTCGCCAAATCTTCATATAATTTAGTTGTCGTCCCCCACACTTCTTCGTTCACACCCAACGTCATCTACAATTCACTTTATAGTCTCTAAGAATATGAAGGTATTCTGAGAAAAGCGAAAATTACAGAAATATTCGGAGATAATAATATTGTTTGTAGGTAGAAAGAGGAAGGAATGTAGAACGAAAAATAAAAATTAAATCATAGCTTTGGAGTTTTGGGAATGTGCCATTGAATCAGATAAAAGCAAAAAGAAGGAACACAAAAGTAGTTAATCCGTTATAATAGCGCCAAGAGATGAGGGGGGTCTATTTTATGAATACTACAGCTCCACCACCGACGGAGAAACTAGGTGGCAAAATTCTGAACTACAATCTCAATAAATTGTTTTCTACATTTATCACTTTAGGTGAAGAGATTGTGTTTTCCATTTACTTAATAACAAAGTATAAAATTTAAGTATTGTTGACCTAATTGTTATGTATTTTTAGTTGTATACGTAATTGAATCGGTGAGTGCAGAAAGGCCCTATGTCCATTTTACCTAGTTTTGAGAAAAACGATAAAAATTGTATACACTATTGCATGAGTCATATATTGTTGACCGACTACTGCCATTCGAAAGGTTATACTAGTAGCTAATAAGAGTTACAAAATCAACAATGCAAGGTTATTAACAACTGGGATATTATTATTTATTCTGCTTGGACTTGGGGCCTTTCTGCTATCAACAGGTAGCTAGTGGGAAAAAATATCTAGTTTTTACTTGATTACGCATTCTAATGCGAACAAAAGTTGCACAGTTACAATCAGTATCTTGTTGAGAAAGGAAGTCATGTAACCATGAAGTATTATTAAACGTATAGAAGTGCTTTAGAAGTACGTGTTAATAAAGAACATAAAAAAAGTGCTGATGAATTATTATTGTAAAAAAATAATATAATCCGTACTGATGAACTGTTCAGCAACATAAATTGTCTATTGTGGCGCCGGCAGGATACCAAATTTTGAATAATATAATCCAGAAGTGCCAACTGTTGAGTGCAGAAAAGCCTCATGTCCTGGACATAGGACCCTTTTACACTCAACGAAAACTTCACATTCGGATTTCTTAGGGTTCCCAACAATGGGTTGACCCATTCCAGGACAAAATATTTACCGATAGGTCTGTGCATTACTCATTTATCTGGGGTTTACATAAGAAGCGAGGAACATATCTGTTACCAGAGAAATTTAATAAAAATAAACACTTGTTTTGTTTCTAGCACACGCGAAAATGGTGTATTTTTAGCTTTCAGTCACTCTTCAGTCCTCCCCTCCTTTTGCTACCTGCAACAATGAACCTCTGGAAACCCGATGTCAACCACTGTACAAATAAGTAGTGTTTCTTTCAGCAGATTTAATTCGGGGGCTCGTGGGGGGAAGGGGTTCCGAAAATTATAAATAATGTATATTGATTCCAATGTACTAAAATATAAAATAACATTAATATTACTTAGCGATATGTCGTACTTCTTTAGTTTACCTCAAAATACCATCAATAATATTTATAGAATGTGCTATTGTATACATATACGGTATCAGCATGTGTATGAGTAATATATGTGTTGAGGTTAATTTTTTCGGGGGAGCTGTTGACAATTTCCGGGAGGAAAAGCCCCTCGAAAGCATGTCTGAATGAAACAGTAGAACTAAGCTGTTATCAGCAGAAGAAGGGTGGGGGGCAGTTGTTCTGTTTACAAAATTAAACATTGTTTTGTTTGAGCAAATTCTGCCAAACACTGCGATTGCAATAGTTACACACTTACATTTTTTTTGTAACCAATTACTGTATATTAATTATTCAAGAAACGTAAGATTGAATTCCGGGATTTTGAATGTCCCGGTGAACAAAAATTTCCTCCGGGACAAGACGTAGAATTCCTGGTTAATCCCGCCCAAACCGGGACAGTTGGGAACTCTACGTTTATTACTGCAGGTAGAAAAGCCTTTCCTACACTTAACGGTGACCTTGAATCTAAATAACTTAAATTCGGCGAAAACTCAAATTCGCAAAAAAAAGTGGACACAGGGCCTTTTTGCAATAAGCGATTCAATTGTTACTACTAATATTTTGTTTTTCTTCATCTATTCTCAAATTGTGTACTTTTCACTAATCTTCGTCATTATTAGAAAGCAACCCTGAAAACAGTTCAAAAAGATGGAATTCAGGGACACAGTTATTTTCGACAGGTTTAGTATTCCGCAAATTGTAGCAGATTCTTTACAGTCAGTTTAATTCCTTTTTTTCACTTAAAACTACAATACTTCTTTCATAATACTTTCCATGAGCTACCACCCATCCATCTTCTTCTTTCTTTTCCAATCGCACTTTTCATTGCACGCTTTAACACACAGAAGATGCGTCAACCACTTCTTAACTAGTTTCATCTTTATAATTTAGCGTTATCAATATTTTCTCACTTCTTCTGTTATGTATCTGCTGATTGTGTTCAGGTTTTTGTTTCCAGAGGTTAATATTTCCAGTTTCCACTACTGGATTTTCCTAAGTCTCAGCAGTAGATTTTCTACTACTGGTCCATCCTGATAGATTTCCCAGGATTTGCTTAGTTTCAACAGGAAATATGAGAGTGGTATCTAATGTAAGCCGTTGGGTGTTACCTCCCTAATCGTAGTTTCCAAAACAATTCTCACCGAGGGACTTTGTCCCTCAGACCGTGTCACCGCTGCCTGCCTAATGCATAGAAAATCAATTGGAATTGAAAATGCTAGTAATATTCTTTCATCACTACATTGTAGAATCCAGGTCTAAGATCATCACACTGATGTGATATGTGATTTATGACAACGTTAATTAAAAGATTAGCATCTTAATATTCATCTGACAGACGTATGACTTTATATGATGACGTAAGTTGGAATCGTCACCGAAACTTGTAAATACTAAGATGTCAGATTTATTTGTTGGAAAAAGTTAGTCGGTGTTGAAAGTAACGTGTAATACCATTTATGCAGAATATTAAAGAGAGTAAATGCTTACAAGAAGTTCCAGGACTAATAAGAGATTTGTACCAAATTAATGTTGGTAAGAGATGAACAATATAATGTATTTGATGGCACTTAGTGAAGATATCTTCGCGAACCTAAAGTAGCATTTGTTATTGAAAGAAGCGATCAGTTGTTTAGTAAACAAAGGTTTTATGCATATGTTGAAGTTTATAATAAAGATTACCTTATCTAATGATATTGCTCCCATGTTTAGATTTGGTTGCTTTAGATGCTGAGATAATCATCTCGGTCCATTTCTAACTGCTCACAGATAGTTAATGGGAAGTAACAGTTTATGGCATACACAAGATAAGAGAGAATAAGATAACAATTTACACACATTTTTTTCAATTCCTTGGTCATTATTGAACATGTCCTTACAGCATGAACCAGAAAAATGTTAAATAAAGATAGTTGGCTTACCACTATATTGAACGGCCGTAGCTCAGTGGTAGAGCGTTGAATTTGCATTCATAAGGTTCTGAGTTTAAACCTAGCAGCCGATCATCCTGGCTGTGATTTTCTCATGATATTTTCCTCAGCCACACCAGGCAAATGCCGGGATAATATCTTCAAATTAAGCCCTGGACAATTCGTTTCCCTATCCCGGTCTGGGCTGCATAAAGACCACAAATAAATTCAAATTAAAAAAAACTTACCAGTGTGTGAAATATATCCAGGTTCAGTTGGGCACGAGGTATTACAAGATACTCTTGCTAATATGGTCATTCATTCCTTGCACAGATTTCCCAATTACCACCGTGAGATTATTAGTCAAATAATTTTGGTTTGCATTTCATCTGAAACAAAATGTTGAGAACTGTAAGGGGATATAATTAACATATTGCGCGTGAGCATTTTATTGCAATATATTGACAATTATACCCATAGGTCTCAAGATTTCAATAACAAGTTAGAAGTTTGAGTTTTCGATGTATGGAGTAAACCTTATAACGGGCTGAGCGAATGAGTCTTACATAGATTGTTAACTGATACAGGTGCTTCGTAGTTATGCGAAAAGCTCAACAATCTTTCTGTTTCTTCTTCCCTCAATACAACAAATTATGCATATTTGAATTTAATTTTTAAAGCCTTCAAGAAACTTTGGCTCAGGCCCGATAGATGGTAATGGGATGATTGGGGGAATGAAGAAAGTCTACTGATGCTGAAATGACTGAAAGTCTTAGAAGGAATAATTACAGAAGTATTTAAATTGAAAACATTTTAAAATTCAGCTTTATATACCACATACGTATACGTGTAAGTGACATTGAAAGCATGGATTTCAAACACGCGTGCACGTATTAGTACATGTTACTATTGACCAGTTTCTATTCATATATACGAATAGTAGTTGAATTTTCTGATTCAATACCTATTGGTTATTGCCTGTCAGTGCGGGTAATGAAAGGTTATTTACATATTTCTACTATATACACTAAGTAAATTAATACTTACCTCACTCTGAATATAACAATACGGTTTTATTCATATGGAAAGCAGAAATCCTAGCTGTGGTAATCCTCCATTTTAATTGTCTACGATGAGTTTAGAAGCATCCTAACCTTGTAATCAGACGCTGAGTTAGACTCTTTAGGATGGGCGTAAATCACAGTGATTTTTCCACTGATACAAATAATTTTGTCTTGTACGAGTCCGAATCTAGAAGAATGATTACTCAAACTGAGGGTTCAGATTCTACCACCTGGTCTACTGATGGGTAGAAGGAATATACCCAGTTGGAAAGGAAAATAAAAATTGAAAACAGGTTTGTCCCCGGCAATTAAATTCTCTTCCCAAATTGAGAAAATATGTTATCCCAATTGTATTTCTTATTCTAATATTTTATAACTTTACAGAATAAGTCATAAAATAACTGTATTCAATAAAGAAAGCAAAATACCCTGTATAAGTCACTCGATTATCTCCCTTGTACTATTATCACCTTTATTATGCTTGGCCCTTGTACACAATTTGAATAATGTACTGAAATCGTACAATATTGAAAGCGAGGCAAAAAAAAAAATCAGTTCTTGTTAAAAAAGACAAAACAAATTTGTTATCACGTAACTAAAGTTATTCTGGATCTGCTTACCTTTTAAGCTCTTTCGTACATTGATATCTGAAAATCGCAGCTAGAGATGACAAATGTTAGTAAATCGGGATTGAACAGGTTTTAGTATCATAGCGTCTATGTTATTACCTACAAAAATATATGATTTAACATGGCAGTATCTCTGAGCTCTCATCCATTGAATAACTTCTACTGATTCCAGTTTGTTCTATTATTAACGAGAGACAAGGAAACCAGTAAAATCCTCATTTCATCCAAAAGTATACCTAATCTATTTCGTCCCCCCCATCCATCTATTTCAGTCGAAAATAGTTTGTAGCCTCTCCGTTGTTTCTTAAGAGGCACAGTGTTGAAGCTGGTGACGTAAAAATGAAGCTAGACTATTCTGTTTTAATACAGTTTTAGGAAAGGTTTAAAATACTTAAGTTATTACTGTTAAAACCAATATTCTGTCCTTATTCCACTAATGCTACACGAACTTGAGGATATGCATTTAATCCTCTAGGCCAACATAATGTTAATTTCCCTAGCTTTAATAAATGGCAAGAGAAAGTTCTTGCTAACCCGAGCTATTTCCGTCCTTTGTATTATAGTCTATTTTTGATCAATGGTAGTGATGTTAAAAGAACTTTTAGGTAATAGGAGGTAAAAGTAGGGGCTACGACGGAAGGGTTGATCAGAGAAGATTCAATGCATTGGAGTGATAATCGCTCGTCTCTCATCCCAAGACAAGTAGCCAAGTTTCTTTCATCCTAATGTTTTATAGTAAGCAAAATTTGTTGTTTTCCGCTTTGTGAAGTATTTCCTTTTGTTATTATCCATAATTCTTCTGGCTGGTATTATTTCCTATGTATTTTATAGAGGGTTTCCGTGTCGTCCTTCCAAATTCTAAAAGCAAATCTTTCTATTTTAACAACGGTGTAATGTTTCTTGTTGAATTGAATAATTGATGTCAATATGTGATTATTACTCTAATTATGGACTTATACGGTGTCCTGTTGGGTAGAATTTGAGTTTTATTCTCGTTCAGTGTGAGCAGGCATTCCAGATAACAAATTTTCCTTGGTAATACTTTCTAGGTTTCGTATCACGTCTTTGGTGGATTTAGCAAAAGACCAGTAACGTTGTTATCGTCTGCAAATAAACCAAATTTTGTACTGGGTTCTATTGGAATGTCATTTACGTATATTAGATGGAGGATGGGGCTCATAGCCGGCCCTTGAGGCGCCGCTGTCTTGATATCAATATCCTTACTGAGGTCCGAATTATCGATAATTTTAATTTGGATGGTTCTACCATTTAGAAAGTTTGCTAAACAAATTTACTATATAAACTGCACCGCAAATAATTATACCAATTTAATCATCTCTGCTGTATGGGCTATATACAGTATGTTTAAATTACACTCTCCTTAGAGCTCATTACTACTATAGGCGAGTTTTATTCGACAATATATATCGCACAGTATAAATTACTCTCAGACGGAAATAAATAAATACCTAAATCAAATTTAAAAATAATATGGCTTTCTTCTGCCTGTACTGATTATTCTTTAGATTCTTAAAAATAGACAGTGGGCGACATCTATTGAATACCTTTTATATATAGAAAAAACAGTATTTTCAACAATACAATTGGGACTGCAGTGACAACCTCATACATGGTATTAAATTTGTCAACTTTCTATGCTTATACGTACTAAGTTCTGATTTGGAAGATTTTGAATTTGAATTTTATTCATGGTCTTCAGGCATCTCAGGCTCAGGCCGGATAGAGGAGGGAAAGGATGCGGGAAGGTGTCGGCCAGGGCCTATGTTAAAAGTTCTGTCCCAGTATTTGCCGGGTATGACTCAGGAAATTTATTTGGAAGATGTAAAGTACATGTTTAATGTTCATGAAAATCATTTTAACTTTATTTAGAGTTTCTCTTGATTTTAGATATTATATCATACCGCTTTCATAATTTCCACATTCGACTGTCGAAACAGAATCCAATCAATGATGCATGAGATAGTATTTACTAGTCGAACACCTTGAAAATTAAGTAACAACTTTGGAGAAGCACGTACTGTCCCAGCATTTTGGAAGTAGGACTTTGTCTACTGCCTTCATGTTGTGATATATGAATTAGTTTGAAAATTGTCCAACTATATGAAGTGGGATATGAACCTGGAACCTTCCTATTTGTAGCGCGTCATTCTAACCACTATGCTATGGAGACGTCTTGCGAGTGACTTATATTACTATTATTTTTTTCAAGTTACGAAGACTCTTTCTGAAGTAAAGGTATGCGTGTAGTATTGAATTCGATGCTTGGGTAGTTGATTGGATATTGTGTTGAAGCTATAAAGGCTCTTTTCTCTCTTAACCCGTCCTGTTAGATAAGTAATAACATTGCCGATTGACGGCAGTGTGAGAAGGTGGCATTAATATCGGGGCCTTACCAAATGACCGAGTCTAGCAGTCGGGACACCGTTGAGTTGGGCATTGCCTCTACTCCAAAGATGGCCAATCGCAATATCCCGCTACGTCAGCAGCATTCATACAATCGGCCAACGTCTTTTGCCGCTCAAATGTCAACTTTGCGGGCGCCAGAACCCAGTTACTTTGATGGCAACCCCACAAATCCAGACTTCCGCCCACAAGCATTTGGCGTATTTTGCTTATGGGATATTTGGCATTTCAGCACACGAACACTTTAATTGCTCACATTGCCAACACTGCGCTGTACAACACAGTCAATTCTGTGAGACGCTTTTCATTTGCATGCTGCACTACAAATCGAGTCCGCTTAAGTTGAAGGCAAGGACTGGCCTTACTAAGGAGTATTATTCTGATAAATTTGTTTCACAAATTATTTTTTCCCATAACAGAAAATTCGTGATCCACAATCTACTATTCCTAAGGCATCAAGAACAAGTAATGTATTGCATAGTTGTTTTTCGTGTTGTAACTCTGAATAATATTTATATCTTGCTTGTTAATATTTAGTAAGAGGAATAATACTAATATATATTTTTAAAAAAATATTTTTAATAATAAAATTTTCTTGAAAAATTCGTACTAAAAATATAAAAAATAATTTTGTTTATGCTTGACTAAAAAGGAATGCATTGGGCGCGCTCTCATATACAGACAATTTATAAATTCTGCAATTGGCGCGCCCTATGTTTTTCTTTTTTAGTTATGCATAAACAATTTATTTTTACTTTTTAGTAGGAATTGTTTAAGAAAAAAAAATGTTTTTAAAAAGGTTTATTAATTATTATATTTTTCGAGTTATTTCGGTGTTCGGACACTTTTTCTTAAGCTGATAATTTGTCATCCACATCCAAAAATGTTCTGTAACCAGCCAAACGCAATATTGTTCCAGGCTAGTATTTATGTTACGATAAAGAAGTTCATATTAAAAACAAATGTTCAAAACTGTGCTTTTAAAATATATACATATATATGAAAGTAACAATGAAATATTGTATTGTCACCCGACTTACGTCGTTGTGAAAATTTTGATCATTGTATGACGTCGGGAAATAAGTTAAATTAACGTTGCAAATTTTGAGGACACGACGACCCATTCTGAATTAAAGAAAAGTGTGTAAAAATACATACTCATTTGTTTTGTTTTTTAAAAATCCTTTCCTTCTTTTATTTCGTTTTGAATATGAATATAAGGTTATTTCTTAAGGTTGTTAAAGATTTATGTAAGGGATGAATAGATATAATCCACGATCGTTGTGAGGGGGCGGAAGGGAAAATAAAGGTACACAATTAATTTTTCACTCATTTCTATTTGTACTAGTATTTTTTTCTCCGGAGGTGTCTAATAGCATCCATCAGGTTCTGGTTATTTTTATAGATTAAAGGATACTTCATATATTCAATTAAAATCGTGTCACTTCCTAACGGTGGATAATTTCGAAGCAGGAGCTTTCATTCAGGTTTTCAAAACAAAGGAAAAGTGTATTAAGGTCGTGAGTTTTTAAACCTTTTGTTCTATACATCAAATAACATTTCAAGTAAGCAGTAGCAATCTCACGTATAAATAGTTGTTTTTATATAAAAAATTACAATTTCTTCATACTCTTTTCAAGAAAATCATTATTTTCGACAACGTTTTTTTTAGACGAAATTTCTAAGCTACTCTATGACTTACGGAACTCACAAGTTCATCGTCACAGTAACAATCGCTCACCATTGGATTCTATTATGGGCAATATAAGGCCACCTTTCATCATGAACATCTCTCTCTCGAAGATCTCTTCTAAATTTTTCATCCCAACTATGTCTCCGTCTCGTGATTTCATTATTCTTATAACGCCGGGCGAGTAATAGAGCTCGTGGAGTTCTTCACTATACAGTCTCCTCCATTCTCCGGTCGTCTCTTCCCGTTTTGGCCCTTATAGCTTTCTCAAAACTTATTGTCGGACACCAATATAATTTATGATCAACTTCCAGTGTCGTACTTTTAACTTTTGCAACCGTAAAGTACAATATTACCGGCAGAATAACAATTTTATATATTTTTCATTTCAACTTTCTTGATATTCATCGCGAGATTAGAAGTTTCTGGATTGAACAGTTTCCCCGATGCTAAGGGGCTTTTTATTTCTTCTGTGATCTCGTTCTTGCTCGTTATATATGCTTCTAAGTATTTAAATGTGTTTACTTTCACTGTGGCCTCATTCTTAATTATGTCTCTATTTTCTTTATCCTCTGTGTTTCGGCTTGTTATCGTGTATTTTGTTTTCTCTACTTTCACTTGTAGACATATCTCATCGGAAGCTTCTTCTAGTATATTGGTGTTTGTAGTGCATCACCCTATTAAATCCACATCATCCGCGTAGAGAAAAAGTTGGTTCAAGCCATTTAATGTTAGGAGCTTTTGTCCTCTTTTATTTTGCGAATCTCATATTCTTACATAAAGTTAAATAGTAGTGGTGACAAGGCATTATCTTGTTTCAACCCTCTACGAATTCCGGACTGGGAGGCAAAGAACCTCTTCTCTAAACCCAACCCTGTGTTCGCCACTGGCTCTCAAAAATGGAGAGTACAAAATTGGAATTTTGTAATCCTGATTCAGAAGTACATTTTTTTACAGTGTACGTTACTTCTTACCCATACGTTCTTTTGCTTCTGCTCTTCACTGTATCACAAATTGCCTCCAACAGTATTCACATCCATTTGATTATTACTATTGATGTAATCTTTATTATTACTGTAGTCGGCTTTGAGATTTCTAATTTTTAATCTGTCTCAACGCCCGGGTATACCAAATAGTTTTACTTCGAATTTCAGTTATTTTGTTTTCCCTGTTCGCTATACACAACTTTTCCCTCAATTGTGTGATCACCAACTGATCGTCAGTGTCACCTTCCCGTTCCTCTGCACGTTTTAACGTTCATTGTGTTGATATTTTTTTCGTCTATCTACAAATACGGATCGATCTTGTTGTGTGTTTTGCAATCCGGAGACATCCATGTGCATTTATGTATACCTTTGTGTTCGAAGTACTTTTCTAACTCATCGTAAAATGTGTCTTTTTGTTATTAGCATCAGTTTCAGTCCAGGAATGGGAATTTATTAAAATCTTTTGGTACCACAGAGTACATAAAGAAACGTAGTGAAGGATAGCCTTCCTTTCATGAACGCTATATTCTGCACAACCAGAAGGAGTTTCAAATTTACAAAAAAGTAACGCATACTGTATCATATCAGCAAAACATTTGGGAGGGTACAAATGATATTGTTGTACCATGCGACTGAGCCTCTGGTTAGGGTTTTGTTACAGATTCTGCATTAGGAGTCATTTTAAAAAACAAAGAACAGTCTGAAACTATTGAAAATTAAATTTGAATATATAATGTTTGCAAGAATGATTACCTTTTATCAGAGTAGGGGAGTGGTGAGTCTTATGATTTAAACTCAACATTTAGGAGAGGGGTGAGTTTAAATCATATTCCAGTACTCTTGTTTTATTTGGGTGCTTACATTGTGTAAGGATGGTGGACCGGGTGTGTGAGAATGGACCAGAATCAAACAGTATATTGATATTCAAACGAACTCTGCATGGAAAGGGGTTGCGAAACAAACAAAATAATAAATGATGGGATTCAGTGACAGGCAACATAAAGGAAGTCGGAATTATAAACGGTGCTAGAGGTCTACTGTGACGGACAGAAGTATATGGAAACCAATTCGAATAGAAACCAAGGTTCGCTCTAAATCTGCAGTACAGTCAATTTAGCTTTAAATGACTAAATTGCAACAAAAATTTTATGAATTGTTTTCTTAGGATTGAAGTGTGCTGAAGACGATGGAATAAAGTCTACCATCAGATTCCATCTGATAAGACCTGAAATCACACGAAATGGAACGTGATGACTAACAAAATGTAGCATACAGCATATTGGACGTTTCAGACTTTACAAACGGTCTCACTAGATGTCGCTTGACGCTTATCTGTCTAAATTGCTGTAAAGGTGATGCCCCATCCTTTTCCTTGCTTAGTAACTCTCTGCATCTGAAACAATGAAATTCATTATTGGAAATTGCACTATACTTGTGATGTAGAAGACTACAGTCCGTTTCCAATTTAATCCTAAACTTAGTCTCCTTTGGACTATGCTTTAGCATATGTAGTACATGTGTTCTCTCAGCTAGTTAATCACTAATGAAGTTACGATAGGATATACTAGATGCAGGGTGGAAGAGTCGAAAACGAGAGGTAGACCAATGCCTTGTAGAAATTGTTTACAATATCATGCAGAAGTAAAATGCTCAAAAACACATTCTTGCTACAAGGTTTCGAGTGGGTTTGTGTGGACATAAATGTAGGGTTTTTAGTAGGTTGGTTGAATGATAATGTTCAGGACTGTACGTGCTGAAAACTGGAGCTGGTTTAGGAAGTTGGATTTCTGGAAGGAGTAGAGATTTTGTAGGATAATGGTGATACAGGAAAGAAACATATCTATGGTAATGGGTTGTGAGGTGGAAAGTATGGGTGGGATGCATGGTTTGAGTTCTGAAGGTTGGGAGTGTTAATACTAATCCGGCATTTCCTGGGGTAGCTTCTGGTCAAATTTTTGCATTTATAGCTGTATGTTGGGTGCTGTTTGCTGCAAGTGTTGCATTTGGCTGGTTAGTATAGGCTAGGGTAGTAATTGGTGGTGAATGGGCCAGTGCAGGAGCCACATTTAGGTGTGTCGGGAGAATTCCAAGTAGGATGGTCATTAGGTAAAGGAGGAGGTTGGGATCGAGAGGGTTTAAAACGGTATCGCTTTCTGTAAATGTAAGCACCATATGTAAGTAAGTCTGTGAGTAAGATGTGAGGATGCGTAAGATATAACTGGTTGTTTGTGTTTTTATCCTGATGTACTTTGTGAGAATATGCCCTTCGATAGAGAGTTCCTGCTGAATTTCATCGTTTGCTAAATCCGGCTCTAGTCCAAGGATAACAACGGAAAGCATTGGTAGTCTTCGTGGAGGTGACTGATGTTTTCGATGTGGACCGTCGAGTCTGGTGAGTTGCGATAATGCTCTAAAGATTTCAAGACTGTTTGTTTATGATTTTGTGGCTAAATTAAGTTCAGATGATTTCACAATCATGCCGTTTCTTGTGGGAATGATCCGGAGATATGTCTCCAGGCACATATTTTAAAAATTTAAGAAGGAGCAGTTTTGGATTTTGGAATTTATGATCAAATTTTGTGAACAAAAAACAATGTGTAGAAGATGTAGTAGTAGCGGAAATAAAATCTTCATAATCACTTTCTTTCATGCCTTGGTAGGAGTGAGAATCACTTAGTGCTGGTTTTTGTTGATTAGTGCTGGTTTTTGTTTATTGGTGCTTTTGTTTCTATGTTTCGAGAATAAGATAGTGGATTTTTGTACGGCGGGCCGAATAAATGCTGAGATAAGCGATTTTCGTTCACACTGTTGCTCTTGCTTATAGTGACCACGGGATAAGAATCGGTGTGGCTCCGCCTAGAAGAGATGGCTGCCAGCAGCCAGCAGCCAATGGTACGCACGTCTGGTGTTGCTTGTCCGTGATTGCACAGCGTTTCTTACGTCGTGGCGACTTTAAGCTTTATGAATAGAGTGCTAGCAGCTGTCCAAACGATGAGAAACGTGTAGACATGTGCCAGTCCAGTCCCATTGAAGTGACTCTCAACGGTGTAGCTGTCGTGATGGATGATTGGGAGATGATGATCCGTCTTGGTGCAATGATTGCTATCTGAGACTAATTCACCCCCTCTGATACTGAGAAATGCCGTCAATCCCAATGAAATCGTACAACTACTTGTCTCGCTCGTGCGTATTGCTACACAAGGTCCTTGGGAGTATACTAACGAAATCCAATTAGGCTAGGTTAAGTTATGCGCTATTCCTAAGAAACACTAAAAAAAAAAAAAAAAAAAAAAATATATATATATATATATATATATATATCGGCTTACTGCTTTATCGGCTTTAGATGTAACATTTCGGCGCTCAGCGATTTTTACTTGTACTTTGGCTCCGCGGGGTCATTATTGCCCTAGGCCCCGCGCTCACCTAACGCCACCTCTGATACTAATTTTCGTGCCCCGTTTGGACCGTCCCTAATTATAGTCGATAACTGTGTGACTACTTACAATATTTCGTCGCATCTGAAAATCAATACTGCATAACTTATATTCTTGAACCCAAATCTTTGAAACTGTTTATTGACTTTTTGGTATGTCCACCATGAACTATAAGTTGTCTTGTTCCAGCATAATAAACCTTCAAAAGAATAATTTGAACCTACTACTTCATTATTATATAATAATAATGATAATAATAATAATTTATTGATATTATAACATAATGCTAAAACCGCTGCTTTGCCACTTAAATCACAATCCCTTTTTTCCTCATTTCTTTTTAATTTCAACATTCAAGATTATGATGCTTAGCAAAATATTGCATAAATGTTTTTAAGACCATTTTATTGTTACATGAGGAAAAAATAAAATGATTTTAAAGACTTCTTACCTGATAATGAATTTTATTTATAAACTTTTGGTCTCCTTGACTCAGGCCGGGATATGGAAAGATAGAGGATGGGGAAAGTATCGGGCAGAGTCTTGACATTCGCCTGGTGAAGCTGAGAAAACACCTGGAAAACATCAGTCAGGATGGTCGGCCGTGTGGTTCGAACCCACGTACCTACCCAACGCAATCTGACGTTCGCGACGTTACCGCTTTAATTCACGATGGTTCATCATGTCCTCAAATCTTGCAACATTAATTTAATTCATTTCCCGACGTCAAAAAAATGATGAAACTTTTCACAGCGACGTAATTCCGGTAAGAATACAATATTCCATTGTTACTTGTAAATATTTATATATTTTAAATATATACTTTAAATATAAATATATTTTGATTATTTTTTAATATGAACTTTTTATACTAAAATAAACACTAGCTGGCAGCGATGTTGCATTTGACTGATTCCAGAACACTTTAGGATTTCAAACACCAAATTCGTACTAAAAAGTAAAAAAAAAATGTTTATGCATTACTAAAAAAGAAAGCAGAGGGCGCGCTAATTGAAGAATTTATGAAGTGACTGTGAATGAGAGCGCGCCACATACTTTTCTTTTTAGTCAAGCATAAAGAAAATATTTATTTTACTTTATAGTACAAATTGTTGAAGAAAAGTATTTCTTTAAGATCTTTTATTTTTTTTTCTTTAAAATTTAAAGGTTTTCAATGAGGTTTTTACGTGATCTACTAATGAAACCTAAAATGAGGAATCTAGAGAACCAAATTTCTCATTTTTTTTCTGATTTTTCGACATACTACATTTTGCAATTGGACTATTCATGTGGACTGTTGCTACTTATTCAATTTATGATATGTAAGATAAAATTAATTTAGCGAGTGGTCGAAGGTGTATTAGGATTTTGTGTCTTTTACAAATCCTATTTCGATTAAATTAAAACTTTATTGAAACCAATTAGTTGTAATGTAACATACTGAAGGTATCAATTGCATTACAAATCAAGGCATTATCTGATACCAAGCACTACAGCTAACAATTAACCAAGTTTGTTCACTTCCAGCTTATAGAAAAAGAGTAATCTCTCAGTTTAACTAAATTTCCGACCGTTGCTCTTGCTATGTGACCCGTTTCTTAGTTTACATCTTAATTCTTGAGTTATGCGAGTATATGCTGTTATGTGCGCAGTCCACTACATGTATAACTCAGGAACTAACACATAATTAAAAGCACAGCGACAAAAGTTTGGAAAACAGTTAAAACCAAAAGTTTGGTCACTTGCAAAACTGAAAATGGACATACAAAGTTAAATGTTTTCTCTTTTGTCAGGCCTTAAATACCAACCGAGCAGATGTGAAACGCGTTACAGGGTCATTCGGGTCTACTTTTGGACCGGCTCATAACTGATCTATGCTTGAGACCAGAGCTGAAACGGGCCACCGGGTCAATTAGGTCATTCGGGTCAAGTTTTGGACCTGGTCACCAATTCTAGGTTTCGACCCCGGGCTGACCCGATTTAGACCCGGTAACCAGGACAAAGCAGGAATTTTAATTATTTACTTACGTTTGAACAGTGTTTATTTCAGTGGTGACCAGGACAGGAGATGATACCCCCAGAGCATAAAAATACAACGCCGAAATTCTCAGTTATATTTGCCAGACCGGGTCAATCGGGTCGATTTGCTGACCGAGTCTCCGGGTCACCTATATTTGGGTCAGGGGTGACCTGGTTTCAGCTCTGCGTAGGACCCGGTCTGACCTGGTGATTTGATTTCAAACTGGTGACCTGGAGGGAAAAGTAAACTTAGTTCTTTCATTATATGACCCTGTTACGTTCGAATAGTTTTTCTATCTGGGTGCCCGGGATTGGTGGTGTTACCCTCAAGAGCACGCAAAATACCATGCCAAGAAGTGCCTAACAATAGTACAGCATATAAGTACTCTTATATACACCAAAAGACGAGAAACACCCGAAGGTGTCAAATACCTCCCTCAGATAGGTTATTCTGAAAGTCGAGTCAAGACCGAGTCGAGTTTAGAAAAGTGACCTCGGGATCCCGTATGTTCGGGTCAGGCCAGATCATCGAGTCACCAAAAGTGACCCGGTTTCACCTCTTCAACCGAGCACTCCACTATAGTTAAGTACAGCTCAATGATTGTAAACTTTACGTTTCTGGCTTTTAGAGCGACTTAAGGCTACAGTCCGCTTCAATTTAGACTATATTATAGCCGTGGAAGAAATAATGTAGAAAGTAGCGGCCAAAAGCCCTATTACAGGTATCGTTCCAAGATCCAGTATTCACCTCGAAGGACTGAGAAAAACACTGGAAAACGTGTTACGTAAGCTGGACACAAAGTACACCGATGTGAACTGAAATCGAAAATGAACCAATGTCTTACCATATGAAAGTTTTGATAACACCGCGAACGAGAAACATCACTTAAACACCAAATTTGAATGTTTTAGCATCTCTATCGCCACATAAGGAAAGGATTTTCTACTTACAAGGGAAGTATTTCGGTTCGAACAGGAATTTTTTATAAGACTTCGTATATATATATATATATATATATATATATATATATATACATATACATACTATATATTTATATTTGTACCCCGATGCTGATAATACCTGCAAAGTTATTCGACCGTGAAAGGCCGTGTTTGTCCGCTAAAGGGCGTTAAAATTTGGAACCAGGGGAATACAACCCGGACAGCCGCTGCAATGGCTCCCGAAGTAGTTTCGGTTCGAACAGGCATTTATTACTCAAAATATATACATGAATATATCTGACAGCAAGGACTCTTATTAGAGGGGCAAGGGGGCGCTGTCCCCCCACTCCCAAACCAGAGAAAATTATACTAATATGGCACAAAATGAGGAGATCATGTCAGTCAAAACTTAAGAAAAGAATTCAGTATGTGTATGGGCGCTGTTCTTGCGCTCCTAAAAATCACATTTCCGCTCTTGCCTGACAGTGCTGACAAGAAAGACTGCAGATATACGCCCGCCAGTATTTGTTTCCACAAATGTAAGTGAGGGTTTTCAACAAAGTGAGTAAAACAGAAGGGAGAATCACAATACGACACAGGGCAAAAGACACATCAGGGAAACCTTCAAAAGCACACTCCATGAGCGCGATGTCAAATGCCCCGTCAAGCACGTACCCAGAAGTTGGTTTCGGGGAGGGTTTGACGGGGCCCGAGGTCTGTCTGGGTGTGAAATTTATGTAAAATGCATGTAATTTTGCCAAAAATGTTACTAATCCCATAAAATATGAATTTCAGGAGGGGATCCGGACACCCAGTCACCCCCCCCCCTTCGTCTGCGTACGTCCCTGTCCGTAACTGTCAGCAACTACAAGAGTGTAAAATAAAGTGGCATTTTACATCGTGCCCATGGAGTGTGCTTTTGAAGATTGGCCTATTTTGATTCTCCCTTCTGTTTTACTCACTTTGTAGAAAAGCCTCACCTGCAATTTGTGAAGACAAATATGGCCTATATCTGCCAAACTATTTGTTACACGCTCTGCAGTCTTCGTCAGCAGTATCAGGTATGTTCATGTATATAGCCTATTTGGAGTAATAAATGCCTGTTCGAACCGAAACTTCGGGAGCCATTAAAGCGGCTGCTCGGGCTGTATTTCCCCTAATTAGAAAATATTCCGACTATAATAAGTACGGTTGAGGATATAGACAGTACTAATCAATCTGTAATTAAAACATTACAAGAAGCTCTTGAGAAATTCATCAAATATGATAAAATTCTACCAAACACGGAAAGATTACCAGCTGACATTGTTAACATCATAAAACACAAAAGACATGTTAATAGACTTTATCATAGACAACCTTCTGAGTACTTAAAACAACAAATTAATCAACTGCACAAGGAAATTAAACAGAAAATTGCTAAATTTAGAGAACAAAAGGTCAATAATTTCATTTCAAAATTGACAGAGAACTTCTATAAGAATCCAAAGAGTTTCTGGAAAGCTATTACAACATATAGAGGGAGAAAGGGCGGGCACTCATTACCTAGCCAGTTGGACAATACGGCTATCAAATCTAACATGGAATTTATCAATCTATTTCACACTAAATTTAAAGAAAGGATAGGAGATGATACTACAAGGAATACGGAAAGGATTCAAAAAGAGGTACAGAGCACTTCTGGAAAAATTCGAAAAATTACTAACCATCATCAGGACATTATAGATCAAGACAAAGAGGACAATCCATCAGAGGCCACCCAAACACTTCTGGCTGAAATAACTGCAGATGAAATCCTAAAGATCCTAAAGAAGAAGAGAAATACTGCACCAGGGCCGGACGGTATTCCGTATATAGCCTTACAAAGAAGTCCACCTTTATTAATCAAAATTCTCACTAATCTTTTCAACGCTTCTCTAAAATTAGGATACTTACCTCAAAATTGGAAGACAGCATACACGATTTTTATCCCAAAGCCAAACAAAAGTAGATTTACATCATCAAATTATAGGCCCATAACTCTCACAAACACAATTGCCAAAATATGTGAAACTATAATTGCAAGACGGCTCAATCAATATTTGGAATCTGTGGATCTTATAACTAAATTTCAGGCAGGCTTTAGAAACAAGGTATCAACTATCGACCAATTAATGAGGATAATCACTGATATTCAATTGGCTCTGAATAAAGGTTGGAGGGCGGGGGCTGTATTCATGGACCTTACGGCGGCTTTTGACACTGTCTGGCATTCGGGTCTAATTTATAAATTATACGCGATGAACATACCAACTACCATCATAAGATGGATCAGTCAATTTCTAACTAAACGCACGACTAAGATAAGATCGCAGGAAGAATTTTCAGCCGAAATTGAAATAAAGAAGGGTGTCCCTCAGGGAGCTGCTTTGAGTCCTATTTTGTATTCAATTTATGTGAATGACACTTCCTCTTCTCCTCAAAATTTAACAAATTTGGTTCTGTTTGCGGACGACACTGCTTATTGGACCTCTGCCTTGTCGTCCAAATCAATAATTTCAAAATTAAAGGGTATAACTAACAAATTTATTAGATGGTGCAAAACTTGGAAACTAGTTCTAAATGAAGGCAAGACTCAGTTCACTATTTTTTATCCAACGGGGCAGGGGACAAAGGCCGACAAAAGGAAATTTATCAAAATCGGAAAAGCTAAAATTAAACCAACCACAAATTCTAAGTATTTGGGAGTTACATTGGACCAGAGATTGGACTTCAAAAAGCATATTGCTGAGCGCAGGAAAAAAGCGTTACAAGTTTTCTCGGCGTTAAAGTCATTACTGTTATCGAACGTTTCTCAAAATATAAAGAAAAGAATATATCTCTCAATTCTTAGGCCAACTCTTCTATACGGAAACGAACTTTATCATTCTAAAATTGACATCAATTACATTGAGAAATTCGAGAGATATTGGATACGACTCACACAAAGGAAATGGAAAGAAGAGAGACAGACTCTGTATAACAACATACAATTTCCACCGATTGCAGAACACATCAGTAATATTAAAAAACGATATATCGAATCTAACAAAAACAAAAAATTTGCTAACCTAAATCTCCCAAAACAAATGAATACAGAAATAAAAAGACACAACATCACATATCAGGAACTTCTTCAAATGATAAAGTAGCAACACAGGGGACATACTAAGAACTTAGATTAAAGAACTTTCAAATAAATACACGTACAGGATGCGATGAGTACTACATAAAATGCTTTCAAACTCAGCATAATAGCACTAAAAGGAAGAACTCTTTTGTGGCTTGGCGATTTCACGAACGGTCACTTACCATACATTTCTTATCCTAAACATCTTACTGTCAGGATGACTTAAACAAATAAATTATTTTAGATAGTTTTATTTCTAAATTTAAGTTTGTATATTTCATATAAATTAATTTAAAATAATTTATTCAGAATTAGATATAATAATCAAATCCTTATTGAAATTGAATATGATAATTTTGTCCACTTCCAGGCTAGACAATTACCGGACGGGGCACATTATATAACATCTCTTCTATTGATGTTACAGACTTTATCTGGCGGAGGAACTGGCGTTTGCGGTGGGGGTGCTAGTGGGTCCGGGTGCGGGTCCGATCCGAAAACTTCAAACTTAGATATTTTTCTATGTGAAAAAAATTCATAAAATGATTATCAAAGGATGAAAGTGGCCGAATGGTCAGAAGTCCATTTTAAGTGGCCCTGCGGGCCATGGATTACGTTAAGGTTTGTATTTCCCCTTGCTCCAAATTTTAACACCCTCTAGCGGACAAACGCCAAACGCATCCTTATACGATCGAATTACTTTGCAGGTACTATCAGCATCAAGGTACGAATATATATATATATATATATATATATATATATATATATATATATATATATATGAAGTCTTATCAAAAAATTCCTTGTTAAGTGTATGAAAAATTTCGTGTTAATGAGTTGGAAAGTAATAGTGATTGCTATAATACCACTCAATTCAATTCAATTGAAGTAATTTGTTATCCCTTATATTGTTTACCCATCTAAAAAAATGGTCATTAGCATAAAGAAGAATTTCAGAATTTCTTATTTCGGTACCAATAGCATTAATAAGTACCGTACATTAAATAATAAAGATCCCAAGGGAGATCCTTGAAGTATACCACTAGTTATTGCCATGCCACATATAGCAGTAGTAGTATTAGTAGTAGTAGAAGAAGAGGAAGAGGAAGAAGAAGAAATACCTACCGTTACGTATAATATGGACCTAGTAATATTTTCTATATGACTGGTAACACTGCTATATAGAATGGAGCACTCAATTTATTTTGAAAACAAAAGTGATGTGAGAATTAATGTAACTGGGGGTTGACCCATGGAAGTGTAACAATCTCTATACCATATCATATACACTTTTCCTGCTTTTCTTTTGTTAACATTCTCTATCTCCTTTCTTTTGTTTTCTTTTCAAATGACCTAACAAGGACGATCAAGGAAACAAAACACATCCTGAAATGAACACCACAGGACGTCCAGAGCATATATAATGTCTTCCTTTGTTTTTTCTAAATGAAAGAGACAAAAATAAGCTTCCTTGAGATCTTGACCCCATTTTGTCTCTGCGTGGCTACTTACTTCACTTACACTGTTCCTCCTCTTTTTCATGTTTTCACTGTTTTTTTGTTCTTCTCAAAGTTACGCGATCTACACTAATTATCACGGTCGCTGTTAGTATTACTGTTGTGCAAAACCCCTTTCGTTTTTCTTGGTTTGTTTTCCTACCACGCTTTTATTGTTTTCTGGCTCAAGATGACGGCATGCGACCTTGTGTTTTGTAACATCTGAAGGTAAATTTACAAACACGTGCTTTTCTTACTTGGCAACATTGACGAAGAAAAGTTATTCTTAAAACACGCCGATCATAATAGTAAAGACGTCCAGTCTATTCTTAAAGATACAGCCATCGAGCTCTACGTAACGATACTGGAGTGACTGCTTAGTCTCCATAGATAGACGCCAGAGCAAATATTTAAACTCGTTTGTCTACTTCCAGATTAATCCACTGTGGACCAAATTTTCAGTTCTAACTCAGTTTCCAACTCTTCTTATCGCTGTGCGGCTCGTTGAAAAGTATTAATTCCTGACAGTGAGTTATTCATATAATAGTATACCGTACTCTGCATATAATAGAAAATACTTCAAATAATATTTACTTTTTTTTGCAAGAATTAAGATATAAATAAAAACGGGTACGAACAGCGATGTCAAGCATAAAAGTCTGAGTTAGAAGAGAAAATTTGGTCAATGTTGGCTTACACTGGAAGTGCACAAACAAGATAAAGTGTTCTCTCCACTTCATGGCATCATATATTCATGAAATTTTCAATCCAGCAGTCAGTCCAGTATTGCTTTAAAATAGAGATCATTGGATACATCTAGTTAAATCCATTTGACCTTGGTGGAGTGTTCAATTTTTGCAGTACATTTCAAGTTAGAAAATGAAGTGGGACACAAGAGGAAATAGTTTACCTTGGTTCCTCACTTCCGTCTATTTTAAATGAAACAAAAAGAATTATGTTTTCTCTTGCTCTACAAACAAATCTAGCGTTCCAGTGCCGACCGTAGGAGTTGGCTGGTCCGGGACGTCAGCATCTACCAGGTTGAGTGTTCAAATTCTGGCTGGAGCTTGAATGTTGTGAATTATTAGCAACTAAACAGCTAATAGAATCCAGGCGGGCTGAAGTCATTAGTTACTAAAATTAACCAACATACTTTTTTTTTACCGAGTGCGTCATTAAGTACGGTTCAATGGTAAAAGAAATACATATAGCGAAAGTGGGTTGAGCATGACGCTATGAATATGTTTAGTAGATACAATTAAAATACACTTAGCAATGCGGGAGCGCTTTATTAGTATTTGCAGTTGAAACAGTGGATCTCTTTTTCTCCATTTTCGGTTGATACAAAATAGATCAAACTTTTAGTATTTCAGCTTATTATCGGTTTGTAGTACGTGCCTATATTTATGTCATTTTTTAAATTTACGTACGTACTAGACTGGGTCCGTACTAAACTGTGCATACAATATCACATCCTATGAATCATGTTCATTATCTTTGTGTAACTAAAGAATTAGGGATTAAATAAAGCAAGAAAAATAATGGTTACACAACCAAAGATCCGAGAGGTGTAGAATATAAAATGTCCATTGAGTCCATAGCGCCAATTCTTACAATGGAGAAAGCTAAGCAAATTAAAAGGACATCCCAGTTTTAGAGCTAAAACCATAGTTTCACCCGCCCTTGCAGATCATGAGTAATCCAACTGTGTGTGTGATTCATCTCTGTCTAACGTGTAGTTACTGAGATCCAGCCGAGTACAGCAGACGACACAGAGAAGGACAGACAGGCTGGATAAAATTCCTCTTATTCACTACCATTCACACACAGGCGGTAAAACGGACCACAGAGCCACAAGAAATGTGAAAACGGAGTTAGCACTGAAAATTTGGTACATTGGGAGTTAATTGAAGTGGGCAAACGAGCTTTTGAATCTAGATTCGATTTTTAATGCAATCGAGCGTTTTCAGGATGTTACAATAAACTAACATGTAATTTAAGAAAACTTTTAGTATGTTACTTTAGTAGATACTGAACTGTACATGCAGGATTTTTTTATTTTTGGTCTAAAACGTGGACATGTGTTTACTTTATTGAGCTACTCGACATAGTACTTCCAGATACTAGTATAGTATACTACTAAGTATACTATTTAGATACTTTATAGTAATTATCGGGAAAGTAGAATGCCATGTTTGAAAAACTGACAAATTTTCCTACATATATTTCAAAAATTGTTATCTGAGAAAAGTACTCTTCTTAATAAAATTGCATTTGCATTTCCTGCCACCTACTGTCAATCATAATATTATTCAAGTCCAAATTTAATGCAGTTAAATATTAGAAATTGTAAAATATTCTAATAAAATATATTTGTTATTCAGTTCTGCACAAATGACGTTTCACTAATGGAAATTTTGTAACAAAGTTCTAGGTACAATATTTCTACATAAAAAAAGAAGTGTAATCATCATCAGAGTTAGGTTATCATTTATGGTAAAAAAAAAATCAAATGCAAATGTGATTCATTCAGCGAATCAATCAACGTTACAGGATTCCATTTTTTTTTCGTCCTGTTCCCCATTCTACCTTGCTTTCTGTTCTATGAGATAATAGAACAATGCTGACGGGAGTAAAAAGGACTCTTCAAGGACAATTGATTAGCAAAATAGTACAGCCAATCGTCGCCATCAATCTGAGCAGGTAACTATGCAGAGGTCCGTCAAACTGGATAGGTTTAGCTCATTTGCAGATCAAAGCGAGGATCTTCTCAGTGAAGAAATAATTCTGGAATTATCATCACCTTCACTGTGGTGCCATCTGCTAACCATATGTTTAATTACGTGATGAATGCTAAAGACCCTTTCAAAAGCGTTGGTTGGCAACTGGCCGGCTGGTATAGGAGACAGAGCATCGGATTACTGGTTGGGAGGCTGGGGTTCGATTACCGTCCATGTCATTCTTTTTCTTTCTTTTTCATTTTCAAGATTTTACATAATTTATGGACATATTGACGAGTGAGTGTCAGCGAGTAAGGAGGGAGCATAAAGTAAACTTAGATGGTTTTCTTTCATTGTGCACGGCGCAAACACTAAACAACATACGTAGCTTCCACAGATATTTCTCACCGGGACATATGTAGAAGATGCATTATCTCGAGTATTTACGATGTAGTTTCCACTGAGCAAGTTATACAGACATTATTTATTTAATATCCCAATTTGTCTTGATAAGGAATTTAAAATTCTATTAACACTTAAATTAATTCATCATATCATGATTATAAAATGCTATTATTAAGAATTAGTTTTTTGAAGGCTCGGCTTAATTCAGATCGCACAAGGACAGAACGCCTGTGTTTTGAGTTCTTCTATGTATATGAGAATACGACATGGACAAAAATTAGTTCTTAAAAATCTAGGAAGGAAAGTTTCTCATCAAAATAAGGAAAAAATATCTTTGCAATCTGTCGAATTCTGCTTAGTTTCGGAGCTACCTGAGAAAATGAATTTTTGGAGCTTAGTGTCTCAACTAGCAGTAGATCTGTTGCCGCATGCTAGCATCAAAGACTTTCAACCTACTCTATCCAGACATGAATATTTCGAAGTTGGACAATGGCTGCAAACAGGATTCGCCAAAGGGTTTAACCAGAAATTCTCTGAAGTAAATGTTGGCAGAAATGTTCATGAATTGGACGATTTTCTAGCGGGTAATAATAATTCGTTTGTACCAAATTAATATTGCATACATATTATATTTACCGACCGATTTATATATATAAAATATATGTTGTTGCATAACAACCAGGAGTTTGAGTTAAATTCAAAACAAACTATTGTTTCATTTGTTATCAATGAGAGGAAATGTCATTGCCAACCAAAATGGCGATGACTAATCATCTAAACAGTGCAATTTAGGATAATAGACTGCAGTGGTCAAGTGGTCACAGGCGCCAAGTCATGAGTTACAGAGTTTGGCGTTTAAGTGTCCACTGGCAATTAACTTTGTGAAATTTCAAAGCAGAATAGCTAATTGGAGGAAAGATGGCGCAAGGTTCGTAGTTACTACAATGACCCATAAATACAAAATGTTTATATTTTTTTTTAGAAACCATGACAAGGTAATGTAAGGAAGGGTAGCTTGAATGGGACTTGAACGTCGAATGCGCCTTGACCAGAGCTTGTTCAGAGCTAAGCGACCTTACGGCTGGACCATGAAAGTCACTCCTTCCTCTCTCCCTTGAACTTCTTCCTGCAGGTACATCATTCAATAATCTGGCCTATATTAAAGGATTCTAGTGACTATCAGTAGCTTTCTGACAAGCATGACAGGTCCTTTAAGGCGCGTTAAACCTCCACCATTGATTTAAATCTGGCGGCTCATGTATTTGTCTTAGCGTACGTTTCATGTTCCTTAATTCTATCAAGATGTTGCATCCATATTTTCCCATCTAAATTTTTCTAACCGAATATTGAAAAGGAAGAAGAACTTGGCTTATTTCCGATCTTTGAAACCTATAACTGAGATATCCGTATTACCAACATACGTAACAAATGATTTATTAGTCATTACTGTGAACAAATTCAAAATGTATTTCGTTGATAGGAATCCACTTTTCGATGGTAGCACACATTCCTCTCTACCTTTCGTTCTGACTGACAGCTAAATTTCATATTTATTTAAGAATAGTTGTTCGTGGAGAAATACTTTTCTAATCACACTTCTTTCATAATTTAATTTCAGGCAACCAATGATCATGTACAAGGAATACCATTATGGAAGTGATCCAGTGTTCAAGTACCAAACGAACACACCGGGAAGTAATACTGGAAGCAGTGGTTCCAGCTGGAGTTCACATGAAAATTACTCACATGGCGGTGGAAGTAATACTTTTAAAGGAACATCGTCTTATTTGTATGATAGAAATAGTAACAAAGAATTCTCTTCTCAATCTCATCACAGTTCTCATCACTCCGGCTCTTCAGCTCATTCACCAGACTATGGTTCAGGATCTCAAGGCCATTCTTCAGGATATGGCGCTGGCGGTCCTGGAGGATCACCAGGTCATCATCACCCTCCAGGATACGGTGAAGGACCTTTAGGACCTTCATCAGGATATGGAGCTCCAGGACAGTCATCGACAGGACACCACCATGGAACTGATCATCACTCAGCAAATAAGACACCTGGACATTCGTCTGCAGGTCATAGCAATGGGCATGGTACAGATCACTCTTCGGGACATACACCAGGCTCTGTTACTCCGTCGGCAGGGCACGGCACTAATTCGCCATCAGGTCATACACCTGGGTATGGAACAGACAGTGGATCAGGGCATTCGTCACCGCACACACCACATTCGGGAAGTGAGGTGAGCAGTAGTGTTGTTGTGGGGACTTCAAGTACAGTTCATTCTCCTCACTTATCTAATTAGTGTTCGTCGCCATATTAGTTCAATCGAGTGCAAAGAATCAGTAATACATTTAACTTATGAATCTATGTTTATTAAGACTAAAAGAATGAAACATTTTTCACTATTAAGAAAAAATGTTTTTACCACAAAGATTGTGTTAAACAAGATTATACCGTTTATATTTCAAAACAAAATATTATTAAGAATAATATTTAAGTTGTACAAATTTAATTTCCTATGTTTAGAAATCAATATATAATTGCTATGTTAACACAAAACTTAATTTGTTACTATATGAGTTTGTGTGTGTGTATGCATGCTTCTTTGCGAGGGTATGAGTGTTAAGTGTGCATTTAGAAACAGGTTTATTCTTGAATTCATAGTGTTTGTTAGCCCTTGTAGACTGATATTCAGGCAACAAAAATGCTTAGCTATTACCCCACCGTTAATGAAAATATTTTTCCTTCTCTCACATCTTATAGTCATAGTTTTTTTTTTGCTTATCACTGCATTATGTTTCCAACATTTTCCAGAAAACTTTTACGGTAAGAATAAGACATTTCCATAAATATATGAAAGAAAATCGTGTTTCAAAAAGTTAAAATCAAAAAATATTTTGTTAGAATTGGTAACTTTTTTTTCTTCTTTAAGTGCCATTTATTTCCAAGAATAAATGTAATTATGTACTGAGCAAACCAGTAATATTTAATGTAATAAAAGTAACTAATGTTGGTTTATTTTTATGCGAAATGAGAATAGAACAAAAATTAAAGACACTTTTAGAAACTTTATAAAATCTTCAAATTATGTTGTATATTAGAAATAAACATTGGTGCTTTCGTTCCAAGAAACATACAATTAATATAGATTAGGTAATGCGTGACATCTATATTTCAATATAACAAGGAGAAAGCGTCACAAAGCAACAAATTAAAATTTAACTTAGAACTATATAAATAGGTTTTAAGTATAGAGCTATATAAATAGGTTTTAAGTATTTACAAGTTCTGAAAGCAAATAAAATTTCTCCTAAACAACCCATAATTAAACCCGTTCAAGAAACCTGTTCAATTAGAGTAGAAAAATATATTATCTAACTAATTTTTCAAGTGCCTTCTATTAAAATATAAAATTACTTACTCTGAAGGTTGCAAAGACAAATAATTCCTGGGCCATTTGAACTTTACCGCTTTTTGAACAGTTTTCTATGTTGTTTACCTACAAATTTGAGAAACTGAGTTGAATTTATATTCACCACAACGACTAAAGATTGTGTGCATGTTACCACTAGATGGCTCTGCACTAACGTACATTACTTTATTTAAAATATATTTTGTTAAGTATTTAGTTTAAATTAATAACTAATCAGAATTTGTAAGTTCAATACTTATGAACATAGAACAGACGAATTTGAAAAAAGTATTGCAAAACAAAATGTGATATGAAACTTTAAATGAAATTTCTGATGAATAGTTTTCTTCTGTACGTTTTTAAAACAGTGTCTACTGTCGTATTTATTTCAGAGTTTCATAGTACTAAAAAATTCTATATGGGAAAGTGTACTAGTAATAATAGAAATAATTATCTAGTGTTATTAATTATTGTTTGTTCAGCTTGAAAGTGATTTTAATTTCATGCTTGCTGTATTCTGAGTTATGAATACATATCAGTAGTAAAAGTGAGTAAGTAATCACTGCACAAAGGGAGTCAATGCATATGGCACGAGTGTAGCTTTAGAAAGGGGATCAGTATTATGTCGACATAAATCAAGGTAACAGACGAACACGATAAGTGCAATTTTGCGAATTTCTGATTGTGATGCCATCTAGTGACAAATATATCACTAGATGCCATCTAGTGACTACTTTAATATGTTTATCGCCACTAGAGTGCACTGATATCTTTTCTACTACAGAATGGTTTTTGTTTTTCCCTTTTTACAAGCTTGTAATTTACTTTTTAACCCTGCGTTAGGCGCGTGGGCGACAGTTGTCCCCCACTGATAT
Organism: Lepisma saccharinum; assembly: GCA_022664845.1. Lineage (NCBI taxonomy): Eukaryota > Metazoa > Arthropoda > Insecta > Zygentoma > Lepismatidae > Lepisma > Lepisma saccharinum. Next base: position 234,896 of record JAGDQP010000036.1, read on the forward strand.
TCGTCGTAAGTTTGCAACACTGTGTGTTGATTATCGCAGTCGCGCTTTTCAGTAGCTGAACGTTGATGGTTGGCGTTTGTTGTGGTAACAGTAACGCACTTCTGTTTTTCGCCTACGGTTAGTAAGAAATACATTCATTATGCAGTATCACGTTTGGGTGACAGTTGTCAACCGCGCGCCTATATACGTAACAAGTTAAATGTCAACACGGCGGAAGACGGAGACAACAGAGGACACGAATGTTGTTCTGCAGTGGCTTGAGGAGGAAGAGTAGGAGGCGGAGGTGTGTTCTGATGAAAGTGATCATGACACTGATCATGTGACTGCATGTGACCACAACACCGAATCAGAACAAAAGGTAAGCGACGAGGAATGTAGCTCCAGTTCGAATTGAGTGATAATATTATGTCCAGTTCATCTGAATTTTATTATGGAAAGGATCATGAAACAAGATGGGACAAAAATTTCTTAAGAAGTGTACTCCAGCAGAAAACATAATTATTCATCTCTCTGAAAGCAGAGATAGGGCCCGTTCGACGACATATTAGAAATTATTGTTTCCTGTACCAATGTATACATTCTAAACGCTTGTTCAAGGTTTACCAGAGAAAGATAGGCAAGGACGAAAGCTACAAGAAAGTGGTTGTTAAAATATGAGAGGTGGATGTGTGAAGACCATCTCAAAGACCTTGCTTGAAACAGTGTAGTGATCATAAAAATACATTTTCTTTTATAGTTCACAGTAAAATCAACATTATAATCTGTAATTATATTTTTGTCAAATAAACGAGTGAGTAAAGAATGAAATACTGTATCATCTGAAAAACTTGATTTTTCTTACCCTGGATAAATTTTAATAAGTGGGTGACACCTGTCACCCACGCGCCTAATTGTGCAACACAAACATACGCGCCTAACGCAGGGTTAATTTACTCATTTCTTCTTCCTATTCACGTACTCTTTATAGTTCTAGTACTGATTAAGATGTTTATAACTGAATACTTATTTTGATATGCTTAAGTTTAATTGTTATTAACAGAAACATATTTCTGAAATATCAAAACGACGAATTAAATTTAATTTTAAAATTTTCGAGATCGCTAAATATTGGTTTCATTTCTGAAAACCAGGAAACAGGTGAATAATGGAAATGTTTTGACTAATTTTCCACTTGACTTTGCCTGAAGTATGTGGGTCATTGCCAAATTAATGTACCTAAACGTGCGAGCAATATTGACAAATTTAAACTTAACCAGAAATGTCTGCAAAATTATATTGAGTATTATTTTAGAAGGACTTATTTCATTGGCACTACTTGTCAAAATCAAAAACATCATTTTTCACCTTAAAATCATTTTTAGAAATAGCTCACCACAAAGCCCAGCTGATCCAAGCATTAAAAAAAAACGCTGGCCATGCTCACGTAATGTGGTCTTGCGTTTCTGCACAATAGTAGTATATTTGCATAGTGTACACATGGGTTTTCTAATGTGATATGTATGCATGTATAATTTATGTGGTATGTACAAAAACGTTTAAAAGTATATATCGTTGTTCACGTAGGGGACAAAACGGTTTACTGTAATTGAACCACCTTTCTGTAATGAATGTCTAGAATTTTTAATATCTCATAACCTTACTGGACTTCACAGAATAGTACTTTCAGCGTACTTTACTTAGTCTCCTATGTGGATCGCAATACCTCCCCCCCATGTTAAATGACGTTGTTTACGTAGGGGGACATCCACGTATGGACAAAATGGCTTACTGTTAATTTGGAGACTTGTACTAAACAGGTTAGACAGTTATCATTTCTTTAACGAACACTTATTCTTAAGATAATTCATCTTTTAAATGTGAACTGACGAAAAACAATTACGATCTTTTAAAAACTGACCACAAAGTGAACTGGTTGATCTCGACTTCAAACAGATTCTGAAATCTTTAAACCTTGAAAAGGTAAAATAGGCACACAAACGTTAAGTTTATTTAGGCACCACAAAGATGGCGCCCTCGTCATTTATCGTACCGAGTTTAAACACCAGTATTACGTTAAGCTTATTTAGGCACCAC
>JAGDQP010000036.1:236978-264844 GCA_022664845.1 Lepisma saccharinum
TACCGAGTTTAAACACCAGTATTACGTTAAGCTTATTTAGGCACCACAAAGATGGCGCCCTCGTCATTTATCCTACCGAGTTTAAACACCAGTATTATTACCTCTGGTGGAATTTATTAGAAGTTTCTTGGCTTTAAATAGAGGCGACAACTTTTGGGTTCGCAATGAACTGGACATTTTAAAAAATAAACCATTTAAAAAAAATAATATGCAGAAAATAATATACCAGAAGTAAAGAGGAGGCAGTCCACCTAGGTGATCAACGACATTCTAGGCTAGCTTTTAGCTGGAGGAAATGAAATAAATTTGAATGTAAGTGCACGTTATCTCTATACAACAGAAAAAAGATATCAGATTATGTTGAATATGACTTTGTTCTTATTTTTAAGTTTTAAGAGGCGTGGGACAGCATTTAGATACATTAATTTGGCAATGAACCATGTAAGAATATTTGGCAGCATGGGAACGTTTAAGAATATACTATGGCTTAAAGGACTATATTTAGAGTGTTTTTCAGCTCAAATCAAGTTCATCATGTAAAGGTTTTCATTTATATATATATATATATATATATATATATATATATATATATATATATATTGTAGCACTAAACAAATATGATCAAGATTTTAGCGTAAAAAATTCATTCTAAAATTTTGATAGACCACATAAACTATTGTGAAAACTTCAAGTTTTTAGTAAAATAGTTTTGATCATCGAATGAAGTTTATTTATCTTTGTTTACAGATCTAGAAAGTATCGTTCGTCTTGGAAAATTCTTGATTCTATTTATAGATTTTAAAAGGGAATATAATGGAGGTAGTAACTAATTCATTTAAAAAGAAATGGGTACTACTTTCGCTAGGTCTATCCAGTTTGTTCAGCTCATAACACCGTCATCCTGCTAGTACATACTAACTCTTAAAACGTCTAGAATTTGGTTTGTATTTTTGTCACAGAGAGGCACTCTGAAGTCCACAGAGTAAAAATTAAAACTTAGAATCAAAACAAAGCAACGGACATTTATCTCCACCTATCACCTAACACTTCTGCTAGCTAGAAAAAAAGGTCACTTTTCATCCTATACATCATTCCCAAACTTGAAAAAGAAGTAGTAAGTAAAAAGCTTCTGCATCAAAATTAAAAATGGATTAGGTAACGCAAGTATACCATTGTTCTGTTCCTATTTCGAGAACGATACATGTTTGTGATTTTTCATCTGCTTCCTGGATGATTAAAAAACTATTTCTCTCCTATAAAACGCAGGTGATTCAATTATTCATTCATTATTGAGCTTCGATCGATGGACGGAAGAGTAATATTTAAATAAATTTAAAAAAACAAAACAACTAATTTTCTGATCAACACAATTTCTCATTCCAAAACCCACATCCAGCAATTGAATTAAATTCCTTTGCATATAGGTTCAACGGTCTTTAAAAACACATCTTCTACGAGATGACAGGAGACCAGAGAACAAGTTAAACTGTAGGAAACTACTCCATTTAAAGAAAACTTGAAACAATGTATATTCTTGAGCAGATAAATAGTACGTTTACCTAAAGTCAGGTTGACTGATTGAAAAGTAAAATACCTGGACCCGCAGGGCCACTCACCCGGGACTTCTGACCACTTAGGCCACTTTCGTCCTGGGAGAATAAGTATTTAATTAGGTATAATTATTTTCTATTGTTTGCGAATGTAATACGTAATCTGAAGAACCGCATCCCGACTAGAACACACACGCCCCCACCCGCAGACAACCAGAAAGTCCACCTTTGGTAGTTTGTGTTTGCAAAATCTATGTTGGGCCGAAAATAGATAGAGTTAAGAGTTGTTAATAAAAATGTTATAGAGTTGAGAATAATTTGAGATTTAAAATTTGGATTTGAGATAGATCAGGAAGTTTGGTAAAGGATTTCTTTTTCTTTTATCTTGTGTTATTTTTCTTGTACACTTATTTTATACTTCTAGGATGTATGGGCTTTAGAAGATCGATTCGACTTCTTTTTCAGATTGTTAGATGTATCATGTCTGTTTAGATTTGTCCAGGGCTGCTTTAGAGTTGATCCGTGGAGACATTTTGTAATGCAATAGATGTGTTTGAATAAAGATAAAAATAGTTATGAGTCGTCATGTGTATGAATAATTATTGTTGTGAATTTTTGACTATTTTGTAATAGTTTATAGAGGAAAGTTTTGTTTCCGTTTTTTTTTAGAAATGGTTCTTGTCGAATCGAATATATATGTGTCCGTCGATTGATTGAAGAATGTTGATACGGCATTTGAGGATCTCTTCAGCGGCGAGATTAATGGCAGGGTTAATTTGAGATGTATTTGTACGCAAGGCTATTGAGAATGCAATGGCTACCCATTTTGTCATTTTATTGCTGAACTTGGAAAGTTTTTCTTTAATAAGTTGGTCTAGCTGTTGTGAACCTGTAGAATTTTCGATAACTGTGTTTTTTTGAAGTTTGAAGACTGTCAGCGAAGAAAGAGTCATCTTCGATTGTCTTAAATATTCCTGCTGGCACAATCTTCATCCCCTGTTTGGGTCTGAGCGGGCAGGTGGGAGTTGCAGTCCGGTTACCTGGTTTTCTGCAAGACGCACAGTAGTTTCTGTTGGGTGAAATAAGGCATTTGTAACTATAATGGTCTTCTCCGCATATGAAACAGTGTTGTTTTCACTGTTGTCTGCTAAGAATTGCTGGGGAGTCAATGGGCTGTAGAATCATACGTATTTCATGTGCATGACTTCATAAGTTTGTGTTTCCGTTTCTAATTCTGGGATAGTATTAACTATAAACATGTATTCATCTTCGATGTTAGTAGAGAAACCTATTCTGCAGCTGGACCGAAGTCTTCATTTATGAATAGATTATAGAATTCCCTAGAGGGACATTCTCCACGAATGAATATTCTAACTCCACCTATGTTTTCATTACTAACGCTTTTAAGTTTGGCCCCTTTCAATGGGCTTAGAAGGAATGGCGCCAAGGTTTCAGGATTATCAAGAAAGGCTTTTTTTAGGTTTTCTATAAAGAAATATGATGTATAAGTTTGGTATCCAAGGTTGTGAGTGATGAGGAGGAATTTGAGTCGGTTAGGTTGGGATTGTCATTAGTAAGGTTTTCGGATAGGATTTCTTCCACATCTGATTTATTTTCTTCCATCTGTTGAATGGAGTCATCACTATCGCTGGATGAGTCATGTCCCGAGTCGATGCCTGCTCTACATTTTTTATGCCTGGGTCTTTTTGTTTCTTTGTCTTCCTTAGGTGATTTTCGTTTTTCAATTTGTGTGATTTCTACATCAACATCTTGTGCTGCACGGCCTGGATCAGGTTTCTTCTGAATCTTCTTTTTTCCTTTGCTGCTGCCGTTTTGTTTACGTCCCATAATATCTTGGAGTAGGTACAGGAATAAGGATGGTTCGTGGATATGATAAAGGATTTTATTAGGCATAAAGTCAGATTGTCTATTGTATCCCTTAAAAGGATCTTAACCTATGAATTACGACGGAACTACTTTGGCCCTCAAAACGACCTAATCTCTCGTAGTAATCGACCTAGCTAATAAATAGAGCGTAGCTTAACTGGTTAATTTTACCGTTACCGCGACCTTATTGCAGTTTTGACGTCAATTAAAATTGAAAAGTGAAGGGATCACCGATCTGGAAATGTAGTAGAGATTCCTTGCTTTATTTGTTTGTATTACTTTGCCTATTTGGACACTCAATTGATTAACGGTGACATGCTCAGACATAGATTTCACCTCCGTGATTACCCACGTTGCTCTTAAAGTCAGGTTTATTATGGTTGTACTTATAAAGCAAGTTGTATAAAAAAATCATCATGCACTGTTAACATGTACGGCTTTTATTACTCAAAATCTAATGAGAAAAGAACTAAATACGCTGTAGTATAGTGCTCCAAATTATTGTCGATTTCTTTGAAAACAAATTTTGTGTTCTGTTTTTGAAAAATAATTCTCTGAGATCAAAATAGTAGTATTGATAAATCGCCATCTATATTTCGTTATGTTGTTTTAAACTATTTGTACTAAGTTCTGCAAACCAAAATCCACAAAAATATCGAATTTATAAATAAGTTTGTTTCAAGCTGTTCTAATGGTAGTAGGAATGGCGTTATTGACAGTACTAAATAGTAATAATGATAATACCAATAGTTGCCGTGTAGATATATTTAGCGTTTCAGAATAAAATAAAAAAAGAATAACAACTTTGAACTTCGTTTTCGTGCTTCAAGAAGTCCCTCGGAAACTGGTAGTCAGTTTAAAACATAATACCCAGGCAGATTTAAGATATTTTTTTGTTCTCATTAGGTCGAAGATTCGGATTCAGGAAAAACACCAATTTCACAGAAATATGAAAAAGAAACTCAACTATTTCATAACCATTGACAAATAGCATATCACATTAACTAACTGAAAACGTAGAATCTAGAGATAAACATTTCAAATTGAGTCACTAAAACTTTGATGCATTGATTCTTTCAACTATAAACGTATCGAGAAACAAAACAAACTAAACCAAATTTCTGAAGAGAACAGGAAAAGTTAAGATATCAGACAAGCAGTTACCAATTCATCTAAGTAATCACTATATTTACAACACACAAAATCGTCATCTTAGAAATTCATTACATGAAAGTATATTGAGAAATATAATCCGGGACCAAACTTCACATGGTGCTTTTTCATACTTACAATGGCGGAGGAGCCCTTGGCGACAAGTTTATGTGACTCTGAAACAAATACAAAAGTAAAACAGACTGCCTCGGCTCTAATATGCAATAAACATTAGTTATACGGTAGAACCTGAACTTTCTCATTAAGGAAAAAAATAATGCTTACCATGTTTATAGGTAGTTTCCCGTAGAAACTTAATTCCAGTCAACTCTCGACATACAAGATTTCTTTCCTTTTCACTTTTCTATTGCACTGCAATATCACTAACAGTGCAGAGCTAGAAAGCGCACGAATATCAACGCAACTCGCAAAGTAATTGAAAGTAGTCCCTAACGGATAACAAATGAATGGCTAAAAATTCGAATTAATTGCCGTATGAGAAATTGTTCAAAGTTACTCTGACAAAAATTTCCTGAAGAAAATTAGTTAATATTGGCTATACATCTAAAACCAAGATCTAGAAAAAACGGGCTAAGAAGCTAGACTCTGGCGAAGGAGAGGAGAACATGTCTTCTGTAGGTCCGTGTTGGGACCGCGAGCTATTGCTAACAATAAGGGAACTTTTTATTCCTGCCTTGTCCGTTTACCAGTGTAAAAAAAACTATACCCTAAGCATATCACTTGCCACGCGGAACAGTTATGTTATAGTGGATTTACATAACGTAGTAGGGAGTTGAAACGTTGAAACAAAATATCAGACCATAACCAGAGTTGATTATTAATAGTTCAAGTAGTTATCAATGGATCCTCGAATTCTTAGTGATTCTTAGTAGAATAACAGAGCTCACTGGTTTAGAAATTAAAAGGATTTGAGACAGTCTAATTAAATAAATTGACCTACAAAGAAGTACGCCGAATATAAACCCGTAAAAAAAAAGTGTCGTAGCTTTGAAACTTAAATTATTTCTGATTTATTAATATATCGTAGAAATTCAAACGAAAAGCTTTCAGAGAAATTCATTATCTTACTTAAAGAGCTCAGTTATCAACGTTTTTGTGTATACACGTTGACAAGGACTATCATAAAACCGCGACAATCTTGAATCGTCTTCCCAGCTAAGGAAAAAAAAAAACATGTGATATTGAGTGCAAAAGAGAGAAAAGAATATCATTTTGTTGTATTTTAATATTACTCCATATGTAGTTATACTGCAGAAGTTCTCTTTATCAATAAAAAAAATATTATACGGCCATTTAACGATAGGCGGTGTGACGATCAAAGTTTCTCTCGGTTCTAAGATAGCATTGTCAACACAGGCACGCAAACGAACGCTTATCAACAAGGCCTTCCTCTTCTTTCATATAATTAAAGACAATTGTTAGCTAATTTTATAAGTGCAGGGAAAAACATTTAAGATAAATTAAAATTAAGTCCGTGTCAATACAATACTACAAAATTTCACACCAGTGAAAAAAAATCATAACGTTCATATATTTCAACTTGTTCTTAGTCAAATATGTCTCAAGTCTTACACTTCACATAAACTTTGAAGGTTGTACTTTATAATTCTTCTTGCCAAAGATTAAGAATGTATAATATTGAACGGCGAATGCATACGTAAGATAGATTTTTTTTTTGTATAATTTGAAGCCTTCCTGACAAACATACGGTAGACCTAATTGCAAAATAGTTCGTCTTTAATAATAATTGAGATGGGGATAACAAAAGACCGTTTAAGTCTAGAAAATAAACGTGTTTTTGACTTTTGTTTTATAATTTGGAACCATAAAATACTTTATATATTTAGTTTTCATGCCTTCCAAGTCTGGTCTAACATTAATAACCATTATTAGAAAACTGTGCCCCATTAGCAATTCACATGGGTTTTCTAGCAAGGAAGATGGACTGACTATTTTGATTTGTTTGGCAGAAACGCTAATTTTTCAATATTTCTAGAAACTTGTTAGGCCAGTAGATGTTGCTTATAGTTCAACTAAAAAGATTGTACTTATTTCTGAACACGAAACTTCGGATTTAACTGGCTTTTGCAAGCAACTTTTTAAACACTTAATCAGCAATATATGTTAATCATTCTTAAATATAATCCTCAAAATTTAATTGATAATATTTCCTTCTCTTTCGTTGGCGATGGTGTTTTAAAGAGACTTTATATATAATTTAAATGCATTTAAGTTTCGTGTAATATGGCTACGCCTCCATTAGCATCTTGACGTTCTTTCCTGAATAAATTAAATCCCTGAGCCGAAAGTTTTAGATTTTGTGTAAGTTTTGTTTCGTTTATGATGATAATGTCTATGTTTTCATCCTGTACAAATTGTAACATCTCCGCGAATTTCTCTCTTATTCCATTTATGTTTATGAAGCATAAAGTTAAACTGTTTTGGATTAAATTCTTTTGTTTAGTGTCCATCTTCGGCTTGCATTGGGTTTGGTGTATTTTCTTTTCCATTTGTTTTCTTTTTCTTAAAGAATTCTTCTTTTCCTATGAATATGTGTCCGTCCACCGACTGAATGATATTTAAATGTTTATGAAGATATTCTTCTGTGGGTGCCTTAATGATTGAGTTCAGTTGATAGAGAGTCTTAGAGTCTGCCGGTAAAGAGAGTGTCAGTGTTAGAATGGAAAGAACCCATTTGGAGATCTTTTCTAGATTGTCTTCTATTATTTTGGTGACTACTTTTTCGATTTTTTCCATGGATGGAATCTCTACCTCTGGTGTTGTATGTGCTTCATTTTGGACTTGAGTGGTGTTGATGTTCTCTTTTAGTGCCTCAGAGTATCCTATTTTCTTTTCTGAGATGAGAGGACAGATCAGGATAAACAAGGTAAGCACATTGGCAATGTTAACACTTTATTGGACGATGTTACTAAAGAAGAGATTATCAAAATTCTAAAAAGTAAGAAAAATACTGCCCCGGGCCCTGATGGGATCCCCTACATCGCTCTGCAACGAGGACCCAAGGAATTACATTCTCAACTCACATTAATGTTCAATGCCTCTCTTAAAACTGGCTACATTCCCGCATCATGGAAAACAGCGTATACTATCTACATTCCCAAACAAAATAAAAGCAGATTTATCTCAACCAACTACCGCCCAATTACATTGACCAACACAATCGCAAAAATCTGTGAGACGATACTTTCAAAAAGATTGAATGAATACCTTGAGGACGCAAATCTTATTTCTAACTATCAGGCAGGCTTCAGATCTAAGGTTTCCACTATAGACCAACTCATGCGCATCCTAACAGACACTCAAATTGCCTTGAACAAAGGCTGGAAATCCGCTGCAATATTCATGGATCTAACTTCAGCATTTGACACAGTTTGGCACAATGGCTTAATTTATAAATTATATTCACTAAACCTACCTACAACAACAATAAGATGGATCATACAATTCCTAAAAGACAGAACCACTATTATAAAAGCAGGGGAGGAACATTCAAATAAAATAAAAATTTGCAGAGGGGTCCCACAAGGAGCCGCCCTCAGTCCAATCCTATACTCTCTCTATGTCAATGACACACCCATCTCACCTGAAAACTCTACTAAATTGGGATTATTCGCTGACGACACAGCCTACTGGACTGCTGCCAGATCTACAAACTCTGCCATAAGAAATTTACAAAAACCCGCTAAATCTTTCATTAAATGGTGTAGTGATTGGAAACTAGAACTAAATGCAAACAAATCTCAATTTATAATCTTTTATCCATCAGGAAAGGGCACAAGAAAAGAAAAGAACAAAACAATCTCCATTAATAACACAAAAATCAAACCATCTAATTCGGTAAAATATCTGGGGGTCACAATGGACAGAAGATTAAACTTCAAAGCTCACATATTAGACAGAAAAAAGAAAGCTCTCCAAGCACTTTTTGCACTAAAATTCTTATTATTATCCAACCTGTCATTTAAACTAAAGGCAAGAATCTATCTCACCATTCTGAGACCCATACTAACTTATGGTTCTGAGCTTTTCAACTCCAACATAAATATAGTCCAACTGGAGATATTTGAGAGATACTGGCTGAGGGTTTCACAAAGAATGTGGAAAGCAGAAAAGGACGAACTTTATAGATACGCCCACATTATACCTATACTAGAACACCTGGAAAAATGCAAGACAAGATATGCAAACTCAATTAAAGATAAAAAATTCACAAATCTTAACTTGCCAAAGAACCTCAATATCCATATAATGAGACACCAAATCACTCTTCAAGAATTACAACAAACATAACTTAATTATACAGGAACGAAGGAACTCAACACAAAAAATATCACCATCTCTACAAAATATATCAAAAACGGATGCGGCTGAGCGACATCAGGAAGGAAATTATATTAATCACGAATACAATCAACTATTAAAAGAAGACGCTACAAACATGACTTTAACTACCTAGCAATTCCTACAATAAACTAAACGAATACTTAATGACATAGACACAACTGACAGTTCACTATATTCACCAATATATAATCCAAATTTAAATAAAGAAATTAGAATTACTTTAGTGTTTGCTGCCGTCTTATTGTCACAAAGTAGACTAACTGTGCGGTTACGGGCGGGTCGCTTAACTGAATAAAGGGATTCTAATGGTAAACGGAGATTATGTCTGGCTGTTTGTTTGGTGGGGGTTGCATGTCCGGGGCAGGCTCCGGTTCCCCCCCTTCATATTCATAACTAATTTTAGACTCTCACTAAGAACAGAATTCTAAGGATGAAAGTGGCCTCAAATGGCCAGAAATCCTGACCCGGTGGCCCTGCGGGCCTAAGGGTAATTAACATATTTTTGCTTTGCTTTTTCGTGTAATATGTTGTATTTGATTGTTGAGTAAGATGATCTTTACTTTGTATGATGTGCTTTACGTTGTATGTGTATGTTACTCTTAAAGACTAGACTACAATGTGTGTGTTGAACAATATACTGTAGTTATGTGATTGTAGGTGATAATACAATTTTATTGCTATTCATCCTAAACAACTGTCAACACCGAAATATTACTTTTTTGCCATGTAAAGTAGAATAATACTTTCATATTTTGTAAATAAATGAAATGTGATTGTAAGAACAAAATTCATTATTATTTCGCAATTATTTTAAACATACGAGGGTCATTTAACTCGAAGTAGCAACATAGTTGTGAAATGGAATGTAGTGAATCACTCACCTTAAGAAGCTTACAGTCCTTTGATGTAGTCTCCGCCTGCCTGTTGAACCCTTCGCCAGATGTCTGGTAACGGTTGAATACCTGTCGAAGCCCCACTTTGTGAGAGTGTGTTGACAGTGCGCCCTAAGGCACGAACAATGCTAGGAATGTCTCTGAAACGTTTGCTGCTGAGAAGTTCTTTCATTTTTGGGAAAAGATCAAAATCGCAGGGGCTCATATCCGGGGAATATGGCGGGTGCTCCAGTACCTCCCAACCCCATCGTGGTAACAGTCTGTACTGGATGGGCTGTATGGCATCGGGCATTGTCGTGTAGGAGAATTGGTCCAGACTCCAGGAGGTGTGGACGTTTGCGCCGCAATGCTGGTCGCAAATGGTGACTGAGGTATGAAGCGTAGTATGCAGCATTGACGGTAACGCCCGGTGGAACTTGATGTGACAGGATAATGCCTTCATGGTCGTATGCCATTACAAAGCTGGCTCTTGCCTAAGCTTTTTCGGTCGTGGAGATTCTGGGTGGCACCATTCACTCGACTGGCGTTTCAATTCAGGCTCGTAGGATCTTCCCCACATTTCGTCACTTGCAATAATGCGGTGCAAGAAGTCATCACCTGCCTCATGGTAACGTTGAAGGTGTAGGCGCGCACATTCCCACCTATGCCACTTTTGAACCTCGGTCAGAGCATGGGGTACCCATCTGGCTGCAATTTTCCGCATGCCAAGATCTTGTGTTAGCATGCGGAACACTGATCCGGACGAAATGTTCAGCTCCTTCGCCAATTCACTACAAGTCCAGCGCCGATCACCGTCAAGCAGTGTCCGTAGTCTTGCAAGATGAATTTCGTCCGTAGTCGTTCGCATATGCCCTCCACCGTGCATTTTGTCTGTTGACTGTCGTCCCGCCTGAAATAATGCAAGCCATCTCACCACTTTCCGATACGGTAGAGCAGCTTCACCACAGGCCTCTACTAATCCTCTGTGAATCGTCCTAGCATTTCGCCCTCGTGCCACCTGGAATTTGATAAACACACGCTGTTCTGCACGCGTGAACATTGCGTTAGGGCGGTATTTCACACAACAATCACTTTAACACTGTCTACTCGCCACGCACACCGTAATATGGGACCGCAGCAGCGTTGAACTGACTCGTACACATCCACGGCACACACTACGTTCGTCATTTGTCTCTTGCCCACACGACACTCCAATCGTAGCAGTGTTGCCAGTTCGAGTTAAATGACCCTCGTAAATTCCATCCCTAACCTAATGGTTGGACTCCGAACATATTTGCTCGTGAATAAAATCCAAATTTCATGGAAATTTATTTTGTCTGGAGCACATGTTTAATATTACCACTGTTATGTCTGGTAACCATTCTCTTCTGCTTCGATCTTCTCTGAAGAACTCCAAGATGTAGGTTGACTATCATCCTTGTCCAACATTATCCTTCATTTCAAAATTGATATTGAGTATGTGAATTAATTCATCGCGTTTTCAAATATACAACAAAATCGTTCCCCAGAGTACATCAAGACTGAACAAACAGACAGGACAGAACGGTTACAACAACGGCGATCACATTAGGCACATGTTCCATAGAAATATTTTCATAAAAATTTTCTTTCTTGTTGGTAAGTCTATACTTATACTATTCCCAAGTAGGAAAGGTTGGTTAGGGAATACACGTATTAACTCCGGCTGACATCTTGATAATACCCTGATAAGGAAAGATTTAGCAAGACGATTTCCATGCCAGAGTAAGAAAAGTAAGTGTTGATTGAAGAACAGTAAAGCAAAAGTTCTGGTTTCATAAATAAGCTTATACAGTACATGTTTCTTCCCAGAACCAGTTTATTTAATTTTTAATAATGTATAAGAGGCAGTTCAATCTCCTAAAATTATATTTGATCAAAATATACGCTATACAATCCGTGAAGTCCCTCTACTCCCAAGGGAATCTCACTTGGTGTCAGTAAAGCTGGGTACTGGAACTAGACTTATTCGAAAGAACATAATAAATAAAGGAGAATAAAACAAATTGTGATCCCGGAAGCCCCAAGAAAATTAAAGCAACTTAATGTTAATTGTGGAAAAAGTATGGAAACCCGCACGAAATAGGTCGTACGTAAAATGAACGATCTATCGAAAGTAGATATGGTAAAATCATAAAAGCCTTCATTTTTTATTGATAAGAGCACAGTTCTCAGCAACTAACAAAGATGAAGATGAAACTGAACAGTTTGGAAATAACAAAGATTTGTTTTGTAGTGTTTGGTGTCAAATTTAAATTTAACCAAATGTATGTTGGATATTTTACTGTTTTTAACTAGTAAATCAGCAGCGATCCATTCCATTCCATTCTATTGATGATGGTTGCTCAAGAATTAAACGTGTCAAGCTTTAGTTAAGCTTGCGACAAGTTGACGTGTTGATCATTGCTGACTATTGTTATTGAAGTTAACTAGGGAGAGTATGGCGGTGTAGCATTATTTAAGTTATTCAATTTAGTTAATTTTAGTGGCTGTTGTCAAACAACGCAAACATGTATGAAATCAATGTCAATAATTGCTTGATCATAAATAATATAGAAATAAATACTGTCATTGTAAATGTAGCTACTTGTTAACAATTTTTTGCTTGAATAGAAATATTATTGTCAGAAAATGAAACATAAATCCGTCAGTCGTAGATCATCTGCTACGTGAAACATTTGGCGAATAAAATACCAACCTTTTATTTCGTAATAGTTTTGTTTTTAGAAATAACGTCATCTTCGTTAAGTATAAATATTTTATTATTCTACTTTTTATCATCTTCATTCAGTTAATATTCCATTGCGCTAATACATTTTACCTCCATCAGTTGCACATTACTAATATTAAATTAATAATTGAAGCTTCTATAATTTTCTTCGGGGTCTTTGGGGTCACACATTTGGAATTCTTCTTTATTTGTGTTGTTCTTTCGAATAAGCTTAGTCCCACTAGCCTAATTTATTGACACCAAGTGAGGTTTCCTTGTCAGTTATATAGTAACTCATTATTTTACAAATTTATATAATAATAGAGATGTAAATATCAGTTATAAATAATAGAATCGACATACAACATTTGAAATTAACAACTAATTGCAGGATTTTCTTTAGTACATTTGATTTCAGTGCAGTCCACTCGTTAGTGAAATTTTTGATCACTTACGCTACTGCCATCTCTTGGTTTTATCTACAACTATCTGCTCACTATTGTTTGCACATAAAAATAACGTATAAGATTAAACAAGTTAGAGCTGCGATTCTACCAACAATAGCAAAGACTCCGGTCCTTGGATAGCATTTGGTTCATGAGATTTATTTTTTCCATCAACAGTGACAACGGGGTTCATGGGGAATCTCAATGATTAGCAATTATATTTCATTTTCCCCTTTAAAACAAAACGCTTATATTCAACTGGTAGGGAAATTTCTTGTAAGTATTCAGGGGTAAGCACCCTGCTCCCACACGCCTTACGAAACTTCTTTGCATACATACACAATTGCTCGCTAGTTTATTTACCCATTCCTCTTAGAAAATTTCAACTATTAGGAAATTTAGATGAAAGTATTCGGGGGCAAGCCCCCAGACCTTCCATTATACCTACCTTTGCCCATGCATGTATACTTTGACTGAGCTAGTCTAGCTAAGACCTGTCGAACGACACCTCAAGCAACTCTCTACACGTTAAAGCTTATGAGCTATATTTTTGGCATAAGCTGGCAACATTGACAACAAGGTTCAAGTGGAGCGGGAACACCAACAGTATGTTCTTATTGAGGCAAACAATATTTATGTAAGGTTGGTGTTGCTATGAATAAAATAATGGAAGCAATTTGATAAAAAGATAATTTTATACAAAGCAGGCTGGCAACACTGGTAAGTGGGTTGTTTAGCAACGTAGGCTACCTCAGGTATTTCCATTGTGTCGAATAATATTTATGGCAAGTTTGGCGCAGGTAGGTCTAATTGAATGGAAGCAATATGAACAATTGATTTTTTTTAAATGGGCTGGCAACACTGAACCATTGCTCACACCAAGACGGTTCCAGGGGCTTTGAGCTAGTCTATCTAACCAGGAACACTCGCCAGGTGTCAGAGCCCGATTTTGATGAAAATTCGTATGTAGATAAAGTGCTTAGGTAAATCTTCACGCCCAAAATAATTATACGTGCTGCCGTCAACAAATAACAACAGGGGAACCCGAGAAAGATGGAACGTAGAGAGCAAGTAAATCGAATACAGAGTACGGAGAACGCCTTTTCTTTTATAAACTGTTACATATATTGAAAGCAAATGTGCATTAATGGATACTGGAGAGCAGGTGATACATGCTGAAGGGTATGACCAGTGGCGCAAATACAAATTTTCTTTTTTTTGGGGGGGGGGGGGCGGGTATTGGTGTCATTCATGGATATATATATGGATATACGATCCGCAGATCCAGGATTTGGCTAAAAGGTATAGTGTGATTTTATCTAGTGTAAACTTCGATGAAGTCTCATTTTATTTTATCCAGTGTAAATTTGGTAATCAAAGGTGGCGACTGCCCTTTAAGTCCCTTGGCTCTGCACTTATATATATGAACAAATTTGTAAGTACGAAATGAAAACTTTACCCAATTAAGCATTAACGTTAGATGTAAATAAGTTATTGTAAATGGACATATTTTTTACTCTAACGAATATATAGCCTATGAGTTTATCATCGTTAGATTCGAATAGTTACCGAATTTCATCATGTAACCAAAATATAGCATTTATTTCTTAACTTAAAAAAAAAAAAAAATGTCGTGGTTTCGAAGGGTACTGGTGTGGGCCAGCTGTTTGACTTCAGCCCTTCGGAGCTTTCTACCAGGGAGTTTTTTTTTAAAGAAGTAAAACTTTAAGTCATTGCATTTAACCTGTCCTAAAATATACTCGATCTAATTATATATTGACCACTAGCGATGATTAAGGGGTGGGGGTGGAGGGCAGTTCCCTCCCAGTTCTTACCGTCGCACTATATACTGTACTCTTAATACTAAATCTATAATGGTATAACTCCCCCACCCCCACCCTAGCCATCTCCCAAGTTCTATACTGTAAAAAATTTCGTAGGAAAATTTACAACATTCGGTGGCAATCTGTTTGCCACCGATTTTTTACAGTGTAGCAGCCACTTGATGCCACTGGACATACTACAAGACATATAAATTGATCTATTTCTTATCCATAGGCCTAGCTGACTTCTTAGCCTTCTTGGACAATTTCTCAGTCGCATACTCGATTGGAATCTTCGACCTTTTTTCGTTTACCTTCTGTTCTAACACTTCGAATAGAGTTCGTTACTGCTCCATTATTCGTCAAAATGTTCTCATATACAGCGCCCACAAACAAACAAATTCAAACAATATATAGATATGATTTCTGGAAAAATAAACGAGAACCCACTTTCTATTCGCTATTGCAGGAGCAAATCCACGTTCAACATTTGGGTGGGTATGTGTGGGAGGTTGAAAATACCAAGAGATTGTATTTACTTATTTATTTAATATTTCTATATATTATTTACTCTGGGATGAGTTTTATTTTACTTTTGAAATACAAAAAAATCCACATTCTATTGGAGAGGAGAGTGATCCCCCCCTGGCTCCGTCTCTGCGCTATTGTTCCATCTTGCTTAACTGACTTCTGCACGGAACAATTCCATCCTCTAGTGGCGTAAATATAAAGTTGTGTTAACAGTTCTGTAACTAGCATTTGGCAAAGATTTTTTTTAAAATATTTTTTCGCATTTACCTAAAAAAAAGTGCCCTTTTTCTACTCTTCTTTCATTATGAATTGCTTTTGCTTTAAATGCTGTATCGGTGAACAAAAATAAATTGCTATTGAGGCGAGCGAGGAAGTAAATAAATAGTCGTCAAAGACTCTTGAAATTGTTTTTAAGAAAAGGAAAAATTTAAAGCTGCTTCTGTTATCAAGGAATACATTTAAGCGTAGAAATAACGATTTATCAGAATAAGAGTAGAAAGTAGTTTTTTTTAGGAGGGGTACTAGGCAATGGCGACGAATGATCAAATTAGAGGTTATAGACATACACTCCCCAAGAATTTCATATTTCCAAAGAGAAAACATATGGAGGGAAATTGTTCCCTTCCGTTTCCTCCTTAAACGCCGCTCATGATACCAGAGATGGCGTGTCTACAAAGGACAAGTGACACACTACCCGCCGTGACGCACTACCTGCTAGGGCTTTCTTAACTCATGACCTACCTGAATTCAATCTTCAAGCATCATTGACTGTGACCCACGACCCACCATAACTAATTCGGCCCTCAGCCCACTGGAAACCTCTTTTGGCCGATGACAAGTGTCCTCAGATATCCCATTTTCTTCTCCATCCAGGGACCACAAGGTTCTAGCTTAGAACGTCGCTTAAGAAAACATCCAGGGTGACACGGTACCCGCCGTGACCAGAGATAGAGTGAGTCAGGAGATGTGGGTCAAATAAATTTTCCTAACTGAAGTTTTAAGCTAGTCCCTATGGTCTGTGTATGGAAAGAAAATAGGACTGCGAGGACACGTTTGTAATGGGCCGAAAGACACTTTCAGTAGGTTCAGGGTCCAATTGGTGATAGCGGATCGTGGGTCAAGCATGGGATTACAATCCATTATGTATGGTGGTTGAAGATTAAATTACGGTAGGTCTCGTGGTTTAAGAAATCTCTAGGAGGTGGTGGGTCATTGTATACTATGGGTCAACTATTCATTGACCCCCCCCCCCCGTCTCTGCATGATACAAGATATAGTAGCCTACTACCCACCTTCTTCAAAAGGTACCCCTGTGTCTCCCCTCCGTTACTGCGAACATGTAGGAGTGTGTGCATGGGCGATATTTGAGTTTGTCTCCTGGAGGGGGGGGGGACCTTCCGGGTGTTCTCCAGCGGGAAAATTTTTAAAAGTTAACATAAAACTCGTCTTTGAACATTTTTTAGACTTTTTTTAGCAAATTTTTATTTTTCACCAGAAAGTTGGGATTAATCCCCCATGCCCCGCCCCCCCCCAGTAACTCGGCCCATGAAGGTGTGGTTCGCTGTTAAAACTAAGCATTGTTTAACCCAATTATTTTAAGCTAGTGATGTGACTGACAAACATATCATAGAGAGAAAATTATCAGAAACACACATTCACGACCAAGGGGCGTAATGATAGCCCCTGCTATAACGGGGGACATCCTTTTGGAGGGGCTTCCTTTCCTCTAAGGTTAATGTGCTAAGATTGGGCTGGGGCACCTTACTCTGATATTGCGGCGGCCTTATATTCTGCTTTTGTGAGGGGGTGCAACTTTCCACTACGCCACTCGCATGACCACAGGATTTTTTTCAGGAGAGGGAACAAAAGATGCACAAACTAGAAGTTCTATCAACCCTTATAAAAAAATAATGGATTATAAATGGAAAACAAATGTATCGACAACTCAATGAAAAATTAGCTGCATTGAAATGTTGTAACACAAAAGCACTTTGTGAGCAGGAGCAGCGCTAACTTCCCACAGTTGGGGAGGGGGGCACAGAAGGGACATAAGATTGGGTTGGGGGGCAATTCAAACATAATACAAACTGTGTAATAATAAAACAAAATATTACATGTCATCCGCAATTTCTGAGGGACACAAGAAGGGGACCGAGGGAAAATTTAGGGGGGCACGTTATCCCCTGACGCCGTCCCTGGTAACAGCCTATACAATTTTGCAATTTCAAAAATCCAGATGGCGCAAGACAATGAATGTCCCCCTCCCTCTTTCCTACTGCGGGCGTCCACTAGACACATTTGATTGGTAGCTATACAAATTGAGCTCGTACTTACTTGTTTCCACCGTTTCAGTCTGCAACTCTGTTCTTTCTTCATCTTTCTTTCTTTTGAATTTTAATAGCTCAAACAATGTTTGCTGTCGCTTCGTCATCGTCTAAAGTAAACTCACCCAAATTACGGTAAAATAAGAAATGTTGAGAACTTGAATGAGGATTGAACATATTCCCACTGTTTCAGGTAGATTGACAGAAGTTTATGCGCTACAATGAAAATAAGTTTACTCTAGTGGATTAAATGTGAACGATTGAGCTATTTCCTTTTTTCGTCTTTGTATTGGTGAGAATAATAAAATATTTTTAATATATATATATGTATATTTATTTTTCCTCATCCATGTAGCTCCTAAAAACGCTTGATTTCATCTACCCATCTTACATTTGGACGTCGTCTCGCAGACCGATATATGTGGAAAGAAAAGGGGGAGGCCTTCATCCAGCAGTGGATAGAAAACGGCTGAATATGATGATGATGATGATGATATTTATTTTTAATAGTAGACTATTTTTTTTCCTTTGACTTCTGTGTGCTTAACAATGCTATGATAAATCAAAGAAACTGCACTCTTGACTTATGGAAAAAGTGAGACGGAAATAAAGATAGGTTGAAAAAAAAGACATTTGTTTCAAACGCTCTCAACTATATATAATTACTAAAACAATTGTTTACAATGAATAAAAACATGTATAACGAACATTCAAAGCTGTTTTAGCGCTAAATGTTGAGGCTCAGAAGTAACATGTAGCCTATGTTTGCCCCCTCTTGGTCCCCGCAAAATTGATGTCTAGCCAGAGTTGGGGGGGCAATGCCCCCTGCCCCCCTGTGGTTGCGCCACTGGGTATGACAACAATGACCACTTCATAAATGTTAAATAGTAAGTAAGCAATGTGACATATCAGTCTGTGCTGGAATGTTCCAAGAAACCCAATGAGGAAATCATTTTCCCCATAACTCTAATCCTGTACGAGAAAATAACAGGTGAAACTGATCTGGAGTATGTGTGAGTCGAATGATGGAAAAAACAAAAACATTTTTTTTTTAAACGGTAGAAGAAACTAAAACGAAACGGCTACCGAAGATGTGCCGTCATGTTAGAAATTATGATCCTCATACTCGTAACATAATGTGCCCTATTAAGTTTTAAATACAGTGACGGAAAATGAAGTCCCAATTTCAAGAAGGCGTAATGCTAGGTGAAAGTGACATTCACTAGGCCAACTTCAGGTGTCATTTTGTTGTACAGGATTAGAGTTATGGAGAAATTGATTTCGTCATTGGGTTTCTTGGAACATTCCAGCGCAGATTGATATGTCACATGACCTACTTCCTATTTGAAAATTTTGAAACATAGTCAAGATGGCCGATTTCAAGATGGTGGTCATTGTCGTCATATCCTTCAACATGTATCACCTTCTGTCCAGTATCCATTAATAGTCATTTTGCTTTCAATATATGTAACAGTTTATAAATGAAAAGGCGTTCTCCGTACTCTGTATTCGATTTACTTGCTCTCTACGTTCCATCTTTCACGGGTACCCCTATCGTTATTGGTTGACGATAGTACCTATAATTTTGGTTGTGACGGTTTACCTAGGCACTGTATCTGTATACGAATTTTCATCAAAATCGGGCTCTGACACCTGGCGAGTGTTCCTTGTAAGACCTTTTGAACAACACGTCAAGCATCTCTCTACACCTTGTTGTTCATGAGGTATATTTTTAGAATGAGCTAGCAACAACGAGAATCCGATTTCGGTAATGTGGGGGAGGGTTTTTTTTTTTTTTTTAGAAAATGGTCTGGCAACGCTGAATCACAGCACCAATCAAGACGTTTCTGGCGCCCCTGAGCTAGTTTAGTCTAGACCTTTCGAACGAATTCTGAATCATCTATCTCTCTACACCTTCTAGTTTCTAAGATTTAATTTCAGGACGCGGATGGACAGACACCATGAGCGGGAATCGTAGATCCCATTTATTATAGCTTCACGATCAAGGAACCTAAAAGGAAAAACAAATTTTATGCTTCCCAGAGCAATGTATAGAAGGTAAAATACTACTAATCTCTCTTCATCGTTTACTATAGAATCGACATGAATGGTGACAAAGCCTTGAATCATACAAATATTAAAACATAACTGTTAATAATAATTCTTATAATTCTTCGCATTTCCAAATTAAAGTTATGCTTGGTATAAGAAAATGGGTGCTTGTAATGATTGTAGAGAAACGACTTTGGCAAAGTAGCTTTTGTTTATCGTTGAGTCATATAAATTTTTAAGTTGTGGGTTAGAAAGCACATTAAATCTTTAAATTAAAATCTTATCTATGAAACAAATTGTAGACCATTCCGTGCGCCATCTTGTAAAAATGTTTAAATTATCGTACAAGTGTGAAAAGGTTCTAATAATGAGGTACTTGTCTTGTGTCAGATAGATTCACAACTTGAAAAAATAAAATGCAATGAATATAACAATTAAAATGAGTTAGTTAATTGGAATTTAATCTATAGTTAAGAATTATGACAAATTTCAAATGGAATGAAAGGGAAATGTATAGGTAACTTTGTTTGTTTCCGTATGTTTTCATCAAATTGAAAAATAGTGGAAAATTGACTTGTAACATTTTCTATGTAGCTTCAAAAATGAATTGGGACCCAAAATGTAGTTCCTGTACCTTTGACTTGTGGGTAGAAAATTCAAATTTGGTATCCACAATTTTTAGAGGCAGTGGCGAGCCCAGGGTTGCGTTTAGAGGGGCAGTTCTTTGCCTCTCAGCTCTTCGGAGGGAACAGATTAGTAATAATAATAAAAAACGAAGGTATAATATGAATCCCTGTGCCCTCCATTGTCTCTAAAAAATAGGAAGTATAATGTACCCACAATTTTTGAGAATCGGTGATGCCCACAGGGATTTTACCATCATTTATTTTTTATTAATCTGTTCCCCCCAAGAACTGAGAGGTAAAGAACTAAACCCAACCCTGGGTTCGTCACTGCCGTTTAAAAATTGTGGGTACAAAATCGGCAATTTGTACCCACTATTCAAAGGTACTGTTTTTGCGGTGTATGATTAAAGTTTACCCGGGGATGGAGTGGTAACGTTTGCTGCCTTAAAGAGGATCTGGGTTCAATACCCAGTAGAGACACAAAAGCTTAGAAGACCATTAGAAACTGTTATCATTTTCCAATGGAAAACCACTATCGACTCCCCTTGATGAGGAACATTCGAATCATAGACCCGTTTTCAGGGAGAATATTCATTATTCATATGATTAATAGCACACAGAGAACAAATATTCCAGATACTCATTCAATAATTTCTGTCGCTAGATAATTTCAAGAGATGGTTTAAGTCTTGTAGACAAAGTGTAAAGAATTATAGTCTTGTAGACAAAGTGTAAAGAAATATTTCAAGTTTTTTTCGCTTATGTGTAGCCAAACTCCTAGTTGCAAAATGCCGATAAATTTTATCCGCACAACCATTAGCGTAGCAGGATGTACGACGTAGATCACTCTATAGAGCGTTGACTTTGTGTTCCATCAGCAGACAATTATAAATGAGGCATTTCGGGATTTTTTCTCAATCACACCAGGCAAATACCGGGCTAGTGACTTGGTCTCAAACCTGGTCGACTCCTTCCTGCATTTTTTGCACTAGCTATCCCGGTTTGAGCTATATATGAAGTTTCATACTCAAGGAAAAGGAGAGAAAAAACATAACCGTAAATTTAACTTAAGCAAATTTAAACTCTGTTTTTGATATATTGTCTCTGAACAATAACATCAGTAGGTTTTCAACTAAGCATTTTGTCCATTTTTGTACTTTAATGTTTTTTTCTAGCATTATTAATGAACCAGGATAAATCCAAACTCATTTTGATATCTTGTAACTGCACAGTGACGTAGGTAGTTTCTGGCGTCTGAACTTATCAGTATAAAAATCCCTTCGGAGTAACGAGAAGAGTGACGCAAGAATTCTACTCACAAAAGAAGTGATATCCATTTTGCGAATGATTTTCTTTCTGTCACTATGCCGGAAGTGTTTCCTTTGAAATAAAAATAAGAGATTTACTATCCTCCCTTCCGCCATAGTGACACAAAATAATCCCTCGCAAAATGGATATCACTTCTTTTGTGAGTAGAATTTTTGCGTCACTCTTCTCGTTACTTCGAAGTTTTGTTTATACTGATATCACTTATTTTGTAAGGTTGCATATTACAAAATAAAAAGTGCATAGTCTTCATACAAAAGGTCGATTTTGGACCATGGTATGCTCCGTATCTCGAAAACGGTAACTCTTTTCAAAAAAAAAAAAAGCTTCGATTTACACCCTACTAGTTGAGACCCGCAATTGACCCCAAAGCCCCTCGATACCAACCATTTGGGAGTAAAACAAAAAGATAGACAGAATGACATACAAACTTTTCTATCATTTGCGAAAATTCTGGGATTTGACTAAAAAAATAAAAGTAGTAACTTTTAAACCCCTTCACCGATTTTAACATGTTATACACCGTTTGAAAGGTATTGAAGCGTAGAATAAGATTCCGCAAGTTTCGGTAGTCTATATGATCTGGGGTTAGTGCTACCATCAGAAGTGTAAAATTTTGAATTTTTTTGCACCGCCCTAGGGGATTTTAGAAAGGTAATACCGACCCATTTTTTTTCTGTCTTAGTATGGTAAAGAGCTTCCAAATGCAAATTCAAACATCAAAATCGGACGTATAGTTCACTAGGTCTGAAACTAGCTGTATACATTGGTGCGCCGCTAACAGACTCATTTGTCACTCGTCACAGACAGCGTCACTCGAAAACCTACCGTTCTTCATGATTATAACTTTTCTATGCTTTAATTTTTAAGCATTATTAATGTACAAAGCAAGTCTAAAGTATCGTTTTGACACGTTTTCACTGCACAATAACGTAAAGAGTTTCTAACGACAGACATTTTGTAATTTTTTTAAGTTACAGTTTTAAGTTTTTCTAGCATTATTAGGGTGCCATTATCTTGTGTTTTCAAAAACGTTTCTTAATCATATATTGCCGCCATTTTTAGATATGGTCTCTCAAACTGAAGAAATGATTACTTTCAAACCCATTTTTTTTATTTCTATAGCAAATAGCTTTGAAACTGCTATGTTGAAGGGAAAACACCCTGAAACAAACGTTATGAGGTATTACAATAGCTTTCGAACGAGCCTAAAATCATTGATGTATGTCAGCAGATAACGGAGATAATCAATTTTAAGTTGGGTTAAATGTCTAGGTTTCTTTAATAATGCTCCAAATATTAAAAAGCTCAGTTGGTAGAGCGCTCACCTCTGGTGCTAGGGGTCATCGGATCGATCCCTGTTCATGCCATGTGGGCTTTGTGGTGGACAAACACCGTGTGCGTGGGTTTTCTCGGGGTGCTCCCGTTTCCTCCCACTTTCTTCATTCCACCAATTCATCCCATCATCAACCATACGGCCTGAGCCATAGTTGCCTAAAGGCCTTAAAATAAATTCAATTCCAAATATTAAAAGTGTATCCGTAGATGTCCTCTTTTCTTACTACATGGTATACAGTAGTATGATATAACTATCACTATTTTATGTGAAAGAGCAAAATATTTAATATAAAGTAATCACTTTACATCCTTTCAGGTCTATATTAGTATTATTACCATTGGAGAAAGGCATGGTTTTTAAGATGACACATGTTCTCTCCTCGTTGCTGTTGGTTTCATGTAGTTGTTTTGCATTTGCATAGCAGCACACACCAAAAAATATATTGTTAAAATGAACTGAAGTTAATGAGTTTATGAAACTGAACTTAAATGAATCATTACTTTCATATATACTGTTTCACGGGCATTTCTTCTAATCTTTGCTCCTGGGTATATTTTCACAAAGTTTCTTACACTTGCAAAACAATACGCAAGGAACAAAGTTGGAATGACAGCGACACTTCGTAGTGCGTTCTTTTTTTTTGCCAGTAAATTAGTAGTTTATTTGACTTCCACAAATCCCAGCATATTTTCAGATTCTAGTTCCTTTAGGAAAAAAAATATATAAACTTTAATCTCAATTTTGAATTGCCGAAATATACATAATAACTGTTTAATAATTAAACGTATTAATTTGCGGAGGATAGTTTCGTGGGCCGGCGGTTGAACACAACTGTTGTGTAAGATTTAACATGAGACTTCAATGACTTTAAGTCGCAGTGTGAGATATGCACTAGCTTACCAAGGTTGGTGGATATGAGGAGAAAGGTAGGTCCAGTTCGCTGTTTTGCTGGAATTTGTTGAGAGTGCGTGACGTCATCTGACTAGCAAGTAGAGGCAGACGTGCTACAACCAGCGATACTGTCGCATGCGCAACATTGAATGCATAGCTCTCGCAACAATTTGAAGTTAAATACTTCAATAAAATAATTAAAGGAATATACTCCAAGCTTTATAAATTCAACCAGAAATAATATTTTAAAGGTTTCCTGCTCTTATATTAAGCTGTTAGTGATTTTATATACGTCATTATTCAGATTTAAAATTTTGCAATTATGAAGTTTCTGTTAACTTCTCAAACGCTAGATTACAAAAGAAGTACATTGAAAACTTCTCAATTTCAAATACTCTAGCTTCTTTTCTCGATTACAGTTAAACCGATTTTTCATATTCTGTAAGCTACTTTATGCGTATACTTCAAATTAAATACTCGGATCAGTCTATGGATAACGTCAGGATTAACAAAAGGAAATAAACGTAATAAAATAAATATAAAATAATTAACAAATAGTTCTACTTGCAGTTACAACTACAATTCCACAGATACAAACTAACTAATTGACATTAATTATTCATCTCTACTTACTTTCAAGTTGACTGGCCGAAGATTGTTCTGAGACGATCACTGGCTGGAACAAATCTACCTGCTAACTCGTCCAGGTTGGATAGGTCAAGGAAATCGTGATGTACATAACAAACCATACCATTATTCTTCCTCTTCCGTGTCTTGCTGTCCCTTAGGAATGTTTCGAGACGTTGCAGAGAACGGAAACTACGGTCATCTTCCCATGATGAAGTTTGCACCACTATCAAAACACGTTGGGTATATCACTTCCAGAAGTTAAACTATTCTTCTTAACATCATCTTCAATTCGGTGACAAAGGATGGTACATCAATTTCTGGATGAACCCGCAGTATATCTGCTGCTTTTGTGCGATTACACGTGAAGTCAATGTAGTTACCAGCTTCTTTATACGGTGTAGATCTTCCTGGTCAAATATTGACTCAAATCCTTTCAGAATAGCGGAGTATGCTTTGCTGCAGTATCAACTGACTATCAAGAACCCTTGTACCTCCTTGGCCACTGTCCGTGAAATGGGATCCAAATTCCAATCAACCACTTTCTTCTTCGCTTCTTTTGGAGTTTCTTGGAAGTTTCTTCATGGCGCTGATTCTCATCTTTTAGTTTCTGTTGACGATCTTGGAATGATTCAAAATGGTTTGGAGGGCCTGAAAAAGAGTCAGTTCCTTTCCTTTCGGAGAGGTTCTGAGGGCCTTGAGAAAGACCGTTTACTTTCCTTTCGGAAAGGTTTTGGTAGCACTGAGAAGAGCCAGTTCCTCTCCTTTCGGAAAGGTTCCGGGGGCCTTGAGAAAGGCCGTTCTGTAATTGGTTATGGTGGCTCTAAAAAGAGCCGTTTCCTTCCTTTCGGAAGGGAGTTATTGGTTCTCAAAAGAACCGATTTGCCACTGCTGGAAGCATCGTGTGGAAAGAGCCCACAAAGTCGCCAATCCCCACCATGTGCCAGTACTTTCATTAGAAGACCTGATGAGAAGAGGGAACGAAGGAATCAGATTGCTGTTGTGGAAGACAGATTACTTCTTACGAAATTTGCATGAATGAGTTAGAATTCCCAAGAGTCTCTTCGGCAGCCATCAGTAAAATGAACTGATTCTTCTAAAACACGAGAGGTGTTAAAAAAAAGAAAAGGAAGATGGAATTGTTTGCACTCACTTAAAGAAAACGCCAAGAACTCATCATGTATCTGTTGATTATTTAGATAGTGGCATTCAGTTCGATGAAAGAGCAAAAGTGATTATGAGTCTGACACTATCAAAGAAAGACATCCACATGAGTAGGACCATTACATTCGCACGGGTTTGCGGAGAAGTGATCTCGCTCCAGGGACCCTCTCACATTCACACGGTTTGCGGAGAGGTAATCTCGCGCCAGGGACCATCACATTCACACCGGTCCTTTTCATGCTTCTGCTTCTTTGATGGGTCAGTCAATTTCATCGTTGTTGCTGTTTATTTCATCTGAACTCTTGCCGGCTGTCAGATATTCGAACAGGCTTTTGGTGTGTAGTTTGCGTCGCCTCCTTAGTTCACGCAAAGCATCTTCCACTTCCTTTTTGATCATGAGTGTGTCTTTTGCACTTTCGGGAGGAGGCGTCAATTTGATCGGCATCTTCCGAAGAGGCTTCCGTAAGAAGTCTATGGTCTGAAGTTCTGCCTCGTCCAGCAGAATGCACAGGTCCAGCTCACTGAGGCAGATTTCCTTGTAAGCGATGTCCCTATCCACAAGGGCAATCATCTTCCTTATGTCCGACTCGTACTCATCCGGTCTCCGTCTGTAGTTGCTGGTGGATGGAAGAGGCACTTCGTTGGGAACCAGCGAGTTTGAAGACTGTCTCCACAGGATGCGACCTGTGGGTTCGACACCTGATCGAGCTTGCTCAACATTAGTGAGCGGCCTAGGCACGCGCGTAAAGGTTGCTTGATTTGCTTGAGCCATATTTATAGCGAGAGCAAAATTTTAGCAGCCTTTTGAGAGTAGCATAAAAATCTACTCTGCCGGGGAAACCGCTAATTGTTTGGATGGTAATGTGTCGCATTGTTGACAGTGGTTCTCTGTGGAACGTTCAATTAAATAATTTTATATAAAAATATTGTGGAGTTACTGGTCTTCCACCAGGCGCCTCCCCAGGTGGCGGATAGGGGAATGCCGACCAGATATGGTGGGTACCGGAAATATTCCGGGGCGGACCAAAACCAGTACTGCTGCCTTGCAGTTCGTAGAGGGATCTACAAAGGCTAGGGGAAGATAACCCCGAACAAAAATATCATGGTGAGGGGAAGCAGCATCACCATTACCACTCTGAGGCTGAAGATGAATGACATCGGCAAGGCTCAGAGATGGACAGAGGGCGACATCTTGAATGTCTACCTTTACTGCGAGGTCGTAGAGCTGACAACTCTACACCGCTAAAACATGTCAAGAAATAGTAACATATGGTTCATGGATTCTCCTGGGGTAAAATATTCCGGAGGTAAACTAGTCCCTCATTCGGATCTCCGGGCTGGGACTGCTTCAGGGGGCTCTATGAACAGGATTAAGAAAGACCTTAGAATAGGAACGTGGAACGTACGAACATTATACCAAACGGGCGCTCTTCAGGTGGCGGTACGCGAGACCGAAAAGTACGAGCTAAACATATTAGCGATACAAGAAGTTCGGTGGGAGGGTCAAGATAGCATCCCACAGGGCAAGTACACTTTCTACTACTGGGGAACACAGTCTCACGATTTCGGAACAGGGTTCCTCATTAAGAATAGTATCCTTCAGGCGGTTCAGAATATAGAGTTCGTAAACGAAAGACTATCGTACGTTACGATACGTACTCAATGGGGTAACACGGTTTTATTAAACGTCTATGCTCCGACCGAGGTGGCTACTGATAACGACAAAGATATATTTTACGATGAGCTAGAAAGGTTGTTTGACCGATTACCGAAGTATAATTCGAAAATTGTGTTGGGTGATTTCAATGCAAAGGTAGGGAGGGAAGAAAAATATAGACCTACTATAGGCAAATACAGTCTTCACGAAAAGACCAACAACAATGGAGAAAGACTGATAACTTTCGCGATTTCGAAAAACTTACTGGTAAAAAGCACGTACTTTGAACACAAAGACATACACAAATACACATGGGTATCTCCGGACGGCAAAACTCTCAACCAGATCGATCACGTATTAGTAGACAGACGAAGACACACCAACATAATGGACGTTAGGTCGTACAGAGGAGCTGAAGGTGACACCGACCATCAATTAGTGATCACAAAAGTAAGGGAAAAGTT
>JAGDQP010000037.1:0-45688 GCA_022664845.1 Lepisma saccharinum
AAAAACTTCAAATCACCAGGAATAGACAATATTCCAGCCGAATTAATTAAAGCAGGAGGAACGGCACTAATCAAGGAACTACATAAATTGATAAGTGCTATATGGAGAAAGGAGGAGCTCCCAAAGGAATGGAAAAACCTCAATAATAGTTCCGATTTACAAAAAAGGTGATAAATCGAACTGTAATCGCGGAATCTCGTTACTTCCAACCTGTTACGAAGTATTAAGTAATATTCTGTTAACACACCTAAGTGTATGCGTAGATAAAATAATTGGAGATGATCAATGTGGATTTAGAAGAAATAGATCCACCTTGGACCAGATTTTCGCCTTGAGACAAATTTTAGAGAAGAAATGGGAATTCAATGGGACGGTTCACCAGCTATTCATTGATTTTAAGAAAGCATATGATTCTATCAAAAGGAAAAAGTTATACAGTATCCTGATACGATTTGGAATTAAGAAAAAAATGGTTCAACTAGTGAACATGTGTCTCAACGGCCCCACAAGGAGAGTACGGATAGGTAATAATATGTCAGATAGTTTCAAGATTTGCAACGGATTGAAACAAGGCGTTGCCTTGTCACCACTACTGTTTAACTTTGCGTTAGAATATGCGATTTTAAAAATTAAAGGGTACAAAAAGGGGCTATCGTTGAATAGTTTGAATCAACTGTTTGTATACGCGGATGATGTAGAATTAATAGAGGATGATATAGATGCACTACAAAGCAACACCGATGTCTTAGTAGGAGCGTGCGATGAGATAGGTCTACATGTAAACATAGATAAAACAAAATACATGATAACAAGCCGAAACACAGGGAATGAAGGAAATAAAAACATAAGAATTAGGGATGAGGTCATAGAGAAAGTAAACAAATTTAAATACTTGGGAGCATACGTAACAAGCAAAAATGAGGTCACGGAAGAAATAAAAAGTCGTTTAGTATCAGGGAACGCATGTTTCTGTTCAGTCCACAAACTTCTAACATCGCGATTAATATGAAGGAAATTGAAATTAAAAATACAGAACTGTTATTCTGCCGGTAATACTTTATGGTTGCGAAAGTTGGAGTACGACCCTAGCAGATGAACATAAATTACGTGTGTTTGAAAATAAGGTTTTGAGAAAGATATACGGGCCGAAACGTGACGAGATGACTGGAGAGTGGAGGAGACTGCATAATGAAGAACTCCACGGACCGTACGATTCACCAGATGTAAAAATAATGAAATCGCGACGATTAAGGTGGGCAGGCCATGTAGCTCGGATGGGGGGAAAACGAAGATTATATTCTATCCTGGATGGAAGGAGGCCATTGGGAAGACCGAGACGTCATTGGGAGGACAATATTAGAAGAGATCTTCGAGAACTAGGTGTTCGTGATGGAAACTGCTTGATATTGCCCAGGATACAATCCAATGGCGAACGTTTGTTACTGCGGCGATGAACTCGCGAGTTCCATAAGCCATAGAGTTAGTTAGTTAGTTAGGGTATGTCACTACTCATTCTGGATACTTCCAAACACCTCTCCAGTACTGTTGGACTTGAATTGAGAAAACAGGGTAGAGAAGGTTGCGAAGAATTAACATTCATGAAATGTGCTCACTCAGAAATCTACTTTTGTTTGTATCATTCCACAATTAAAGATCTTCATAGTTTTTGTCGTACATGAAAGGTGAGTGCAATGTACATCCATGAACTACTCAACCCGCCATACTATATATCCATTCATGAATAAAAAAAAAAAAAAAAATCCGAAACGGGCAGCAAAAATAATGAACACTGTCTGCCAGTGTTGTTTGATGTACTCTAACTTAATCATTTATATTCCATAGCACCTAAAAGTTTGTCATTGTCAATTACCCACTTAAGACTGTCGAATAATATTGCAAGCACTATGTATCTAGCGACAACAGTCCGTGCCGTCCTCTTGTAATAACAGAGATTTATTCAGGATTTTTAAATTACGAAAAGAATGGTATTTATAATACTTGTTTACAGTGCAGCCCCAGTTGCAGAAATTTAATAATTTCCGTTAACGATTTTGAACACAAAGCGAAAAATTAGCAATCTTCTTCCTCTGTTAACACATATTCTTGGCATGTGTCCTTCGAAAGAAGTATTTCGAAAATGTTAAAGGAAATAATTATACTTCAGCAACTGAAGGCTGCTGTGTACGCTTAAAGCAAGTACTTCGTTTCAGTTTCTGTCGATCCCTTAACGTGAATTTTAAATTTAGAAGGTGATCTAAATTGAACTGAATTTATTTATGGTCTTTAGGCATCTATGGCTCAGGTCTTGCAAGGTGGTCTGAAACTAAGGATGTGTTGGGAATCAAGTGGCGCAGGGGATGAATAAACAATAGACATTGATGAACCTAAGAAGAAATGAGGTTTAGTAATAATTTACAGATTTCTAATAATCATTAATAAATTTCGCTGTGCCTTTCAACTGTTGTTTTCTACCAACTAACTTTTCTGAGAGACCAAAGACGAGTCTTCATGTAAATCGACAGATTTGTATTAGAAGACTGCGGCAGTTGTCTATAGCCCTCAAGATAATGCAGGTCTAAACAAGAATATTACCATATTTTCTTTAATTTTAATGTTATTTTGGAAATAGAAACTAACTTCGAAAAAAACGATGAATTTGAACAAAGGCATAAATTGGTTTCTTAAAACAATAAATCATTTAATTCTGAGGATATATAGATGAATTACAAACCTTGGTTACAGAACCAGATCGACAAATATAGCAGAGCGTTATTATCTTCACAGAAAGCAACAAGGTACTTTAACAATTTACAAAAACGAAATGATTCTTGTGCAAAACAGTGTCTTCTGCAAACGAGCACTCTTTTCCTCTATTCCATCCTTTAACTCCGATCTACCCCGTGAAAAGGCTTCCAAAGACGAGACGAAAAGCAGTTAATAAAAATCGTATACAGTAAACCTTCACTTCTGAGATAAGCTGTTAAGGAAAATTGTATACAGTAAATCTTCATTTCTGAGTTCATGAGATTAATAGTTGTGTGTTTCAAGACCTTTATAACAATTAAAATTACCAAAACACCTAAAAAAACAAAGGTCCTGGTGTAATAAAAACAAACATAGCTTTTAAATTTACGACGAAAGACATTCTTGCGTCCATTGTTGCTTGTAGTCCTAACACGATCTCTCAACGAATTTCATGAGAATGTACGTAATAATGTACACTTATAAGAGGCTGCTGGACAAACAATGACGCTCTTTAATTTCATTCTTGCGTAAGTATCATAGATAAAAGACCACGAAAAGGATTAGTATGAGGGTTTTCAAATGAACTGAGAAAGTTGAAAGTTGCGAGATCAATGAGACAAAATGTATCCGATAGAACACGGCAGAAATGGATATGTTTCAAGTTACAGCTATTGAACATCATATGGAACGAGGGACACAGACAACGTTGGTATGAAGAGAGGAAGCTAGCTAATAAATGTCATACACAATAAACCTGCTAATATTTAAAATCTTATTCTATCTGTCCTGTTTTGTGAAGCCTAAACGTAATTACTAAAAATACACACACACACACACACTTTATGCTCTTCAGTCGTCACATTGGTCTAGTTTATAAATCGTGTCTCGTTTATTTGCCACGCATGATAAAAGTAATTGATATTATATATTATCATTAACGAGTAAGTGAACGCAAATTTACAGTTTTTTATATTTTTATCATCTTATTGTATATTTCCTCAATAATAAATAAAACATTAAATACGTGGTTAGAAGTGCACTACGTCTTTCTTTCCAAATAAAACTGAATAATAAATTATTGCCAGGGAATTCACAAAGATATACTCAATTTATCTGAACGTTTAATTTTTATTATGAAAAAATAAAATGATTTTTATTCGCAAAGCGACCAAAAGCAGTACAATTTTTATCACACTTTTCTATTCTCCACGCCAACTTTCAGATGTTCCTCCTTTATTACTGTTTTAACTTTACTACGTAAATTTTTTGGGTCCCAGCTGAAGAGTATAGACTATAAATCTAACTTTTGCTGACGTTTCTGAGCTCTTCTGCCGACATCCTTGGAGTGTTTCTGAACAAATACAGACAACAGAA
Organism: Lepisma saccharinum; assembly: GCA_022664845.1. Lineage (NCBI taxonomy): Eukaryota > Metazoa > Arthropoda > Insecta > Zygentoma > Lepismatidae > Lepisma > Lepisma saccharinum. The sequence goes on from JAGDQP010000037.1 coordinate 4,120, forward strand.
TTATGTGAAAGATTAGAAATTACAAACGTATTATTATTTGTATATTATTTTATATATATATATAATAAATCACAGCCATATTCAATCCACTAGTGGATGAGGCCTCTCCCCGAAGGGAGGAGTTGGTCTACTGCTCCCACGCTGACCAGACGGGTTGGGAGAGGAGAGCCGAAGCTCTCACTGTGATCGCTACCTCTTTATTCAGGTAGCTCCCCAATTGGCCTCATATTAAGACAAATGAAGGAGAAAAAAGGATAATACTTACAGCAGCTTACTTTCGCATTAAATCACACATATACACATAAAAAAAGTCACTATATTTCGTGTATTACACGTTTTCAAGTATACAGGAAGAGAGCGAAGTTCACGTGTCACAAAGTACAAGTTTTGTGTGTACATGTGTGATGATCTAATGCGAAACTAAGCTGTAAGTATTATCCTTTTTTCTCCTTAATTTGTCTTAAATTTACCTTAAATTGCCCTCCTGGCTTTCCTTTGTAATAGTTTTATATTCCGTTATTTTCGAAATTCTGTTATTTTTGTAAATCTACTACAATTTTACGCCAAAGTTTCGATATTTTCTGTAAAATTTACACTCATACTGAATTTGGACCCACGCGAAAGCTCTGGACCCTTCCCTTACCGAAATAAATTTCTGGGTACGTACCTGACTACATCCGTAGCTTCACAGCAACATTAGCTTGGATTGGACTTTTTAGTTTTAGTTTTCTTGAATGATATCTACATACTAAATCTGTAATGTTAAAATCCCATTATTTGTATAAACGTCTCTTTTGTCGTATTGTGTTACCGGTTCGAGTCCTGGCGGAGGACAATTTCTCTCAGGTGCAAACAGAGTACTGGTTCGGATTCCACTTTAAGCTGTAGGTCCCGTCCTTCATAACCCCGCTGCTACATAAGGAAAAATAAACTTATTTCTATCCATATGAAATATAAATGAAGCAAAGTATTTAAACAAACAAACAAAAAAAAAAATATGGTTTAAACCATATAAACTTTTTTTGTTTTGGTTTTATTTAAAAAAAAAAGTTTTTTGCCAACCCTGTAAATAACACAATTATAATTGAAAACACGTATTTCAAACTGCATTAACCTTTGTCAAGGCCTGACGACGCTACCGCTGGGGTAGCGAAAGGTTTAACGTATTTGACCACTGCATTTTAGAGGGCAGTTAGTCTGATGGGTTGTACTGGCCCTCCGAGCGCAATACCATGTTTATTTCAAATTATATAATTTGTGCCTGTGGAAAATTTGTAACTAAAAAAAAACCGTTAAAGAACTAACGTATAATTTTTATTGTACCTTACATATCTGTACGTAGGGGGCGGGTGAGGCAGTGAGATATGGAAACAAGACTTTTTTGTGTTTATGAAACCTGTTTCTTTCACTGTTCTTTCGATGTGAAAGTTACACTTGCGTAAAATATGGTAGCGGATGCTGTAATAGAATGGTTAGTTTCATTCAGGTGCCTAGACAAATCTAAAGATTTGGCATCTCTAATATGTTCCTTCACCTGATCTTTGAAGCTGCGTTTTCTACCTATTCTCCAGATTCTTTGTCTTGGAATTTGTCGATGGTAAGTCCCACCGCACTGGAACTCACATTCAGTCGGAGACTTCTATGCTCTTGACTACATTAAGCATTGGCAAGTGAAGCAAAAATCAGGGTTTTATTTCTTAGTTTCATTATTACTATTTTTATTGTTCAACCCACTTCTGTCGACGAGAGGTAGATTCGTGGGCAGAACACTATATTTTGTTCTGGAAAAAGATACCATTTTATATTAAGCTCCAATAAGAAGTTAGGATAACTTCAGTTTCCCTTTATCCGAACTAAACGTCCGACTCTTTTTCAGCTAAATGAGACGTTAATAATGATAGATTAAAATAGTAGAGTATCCTCTTGATCGACTTAGGAAGACGATGAAGAACAATCTTCTAAGGAGTTACATCGCTTATTCAAAAAAGTATACAGAAATATACAAAAAGAAAAAAAGAATAACAATACCTGTTAGGTTGTCCAACATGTACGACAGAAGCTTCTGTGTTCCATTCGGCTCGCAATAGATGGATAGAATCTCCTTCGCAAGTGGATTCCCATTCAAACCTAGAATCTGAAGTTGGAACAATTTTCCCATTTCATACGGCAAAACTCGAAGGTAGTTATTATTTAATAGAAGTTCCCTGAAAACAACAAAACAATTTTACAGTAAACAAGAACAATATAACATTGAATGCATACATCATCATCAGAGTTCACAAACAATACTGTGTATATATATAGAATATCAGTTGACTCAAATTGATTGGTATGGCGTCATCGCTTTCAAGAAAGCTGCCACGATAAAATAAACGCTGTACAGGGCCTTCAACGAAACGAATAAAAACCAAAATATGAAAAAGTACAGAATAGCAATATGTCTATCATTTCTCGATACAAACTTCCCTGATATTCCTTTTCCTGACTTGGATTTCCAAGGTCGCCACTTGTGAAACTCGCTCTGAAAATCCTGACAATTTCACACCACCTCATTCTCCAACGACAGTAATTCCACCACATAGCTTGTCCTTATTTTTTGCATATATTTGACACGTTTACTTTTCATGCTGTCACGTATATAGCAATACAATAAATGAAAATATAACATGGAATTTGCGTGTATTGGTTAGGTTCCTGATGTGTAGACTGTAGATCACAGTAACGAACGTTTCTCCTCAAACACATGGCTTTGTCAAGTTAGTTGAACGTAACATTTATAAATGTATCTTAGTTAGGGAAGAATATAAAATAAAGAAAACGAAAAAGTGCCTATACCTATTTACAACGGCGTATTTTGTGGTGTGACGTCAGGGAAATGTCGTTAAGCCTACATATTCTAAAAGTCTCACAAAATTTTCAACATGTATTCAAAACACAAAATATCACACCTGCATGATGCCTTCAAGGAGCACTGAAAAGTCGTTTATAAGTTACATTGGCATGGCCAAGCGTAACCTAGCATTTGAGTTAAAGAACATAAAAGAAACGCCACGTCCTCTAATCCTGCATCAGGCCTACCCAGACACAAAAAGAATCTAACATAGCACTGCCACTACTTACATAGTATACAAGGCTGATTCACACCGAAAACCCTGAGAATAGTGCTACATAATCTCCAAAAAGCCTCTCCTCAACACGTATAAAGGTAATATAAATATATAGATAAGACTTGGTATCCTTTGTTAGACATTCTCCTGACTTCACCTACCACACCAACCTCCACTACAACACACATAGATCAGACCAAAAATTCAAATTTAATTCCTGCACCATACAATTTACTTTATATTTCTCCACACATATTCGTATTACTTCCCAACTGGTTGTTCTGCTGTTAAGAGAGAACACAAAATCTTAGTAGTACAAGGAACTCCAATTTCTACCCAAAATACTGGGTGATCGGATTATCTACGAAACGTGAATGCGACACGCATCCTGTCGGTGAAAGTCGTGGAACTATAGTGATTGTCTAACAACTACGACTTACTTTTACTTTCGAAAGGTATGTTGTTACCCAGCTCATGCAAGGTAACCTTCATTTTCCTTGATCAGAAGAGGTTATCGAATCTGATGAAGCTAACAACTTGCGCTTCCGTAAAAATGGAATTCATTTGTTTTGCAGAAAATGTATGTTGTGAGAACTTTTGGTCTGATCTGCATTGACTGATTTAGATGAACTGAACTGCAAACGGCAGATGCATACTACGTGATAATTATATGACGTTAGAAGATAAGATAGTTTCAGCATTTCCTCGCATGACATGAATACATACCTTTTAGAAAATAAACAAGAAGTCACAGTTTATTAGACAGTATTTATAAACATACTAGTGCCGCGATTTTCACCGCAAAATATTGCTGCCAGTTGGCCGGGAGCATAGGCTACGCAATCTCTAAAATCTACAATATAATCTTTATCTTTCAAAGTACGCGTATTTCTCAATTATATCGAAAGACCGTTTTAAAGCCGTGCCCTCAAAATGAAGTTCTTACATAAATTGACTCCCAGGAAATATTTGTGCAAGAATAATTTTTACTCTAACGTTCCAGATAAATAGTTTCAAATACGGCCTTCTTCTGAGTTTAAACGCAAAGGAAGAAAAAGTAGACAGAAAAGAATGAAAAGGAAAAGCTACAACTCCTAACAATTTACACGGTTGAAAAATAATATGTAAATGTAAAGCTATGTACAGACCTCAGTCAGTAACAATGTGTCACTACTGTGGAACTGGAATTTATTTATGGTATTCAAGCATTTCTAACTCAGGTCGGTATAGGGTACGAAAAAAGATCCAGGAAGGAGTCGGCTACGACCTAAGTACAAAGTATCATCCTGGCATTTGCCTGGTATGACAGGAAATACCCTGGATAAACATGTCAGGCTAGTATCAAACCCAGAACCTCCAGAATGCGAAGCCAACGATGTACCAATTGACACTACTATGCAATCAGGAGACTTAAAACAGGCCTGTTCTGTGCGGGGGTACCCTCACTTGGTCTGTGCACCGGATTTAAGCCGCGGTCTGGTTCGGAGCCCACGATAACTGTAGGTCTCCGTTTTGTGCCATTCACTTGGTGAGACTGAAGAAAACAAATGAGAAACTCATTTGGGATTATTCCACTAGTTCGCCTGAGCAAGGTCTGAATTGCTGCTCAACCTTCCCAGTGACACGTGGCCATCCAGCACACCAACTACAACAGACGGGCCAACTGTAGTGCTGTTTATTTATCTTTTATTCACTTCAGATTTCCGATTAGCTCTATGCTTCTGTGTATCATTGATGGTATATGGCTTCCGTCTTAAAATTTTGTATTATCATTAACAATATTTGTAGATTCTAGTAATTTATTTTTGCACGGAATTTCGTCTTACGCAAAGATTAATAATGTTGATACTGCAAAATATAATTTATATGATATTCTTCAACAATAATTTAGCTTGAAAGTAATTTGTTAATAAAGATTGAAAGGAAAGCGCATCAAAACCTATAAACGATCGAGTTAAAATCTAATAATTTTAGTGTATTACGGAAATATCAGCTGGAAAAATGTTATTAGTTTGTATTGGACTACTGAGCTCCGAATCTTCCTTATATTTCAATATCACAAAATAAAGTGTTGTAAATTTTAAATAGAAATATTATTCTATAGTTATAATGACAGTTGAGAGCTGCATTCTAACAATCTAAAATGCACTAATTTTTATTATTATGCACTTCTTTTACGTGCCCGCATCTCAGAAATCATTTAAAAACAAAAATTGCCGAAAAAAAAAAACAGCGTTTTAGAGTAGGTATTTTTAACTGGGTTCAATCCACACTTTGGTAAACCCTATTTATATCATTTTAAAATGTAAACTATTGAAGTACGGAATACTACCATAAGGCAATTTATATACATATGATATTTTAAATGATGATTTTGTGTATTAACCAATTTGTTCAATAAATGCATATTGGGAGAAAAACTTCTCATTAATAATAATAATAATAATTCACAGCCATATTCAATCCACTACTGGATGAGACCTCTCTCGGAGGGAGGAGTTGATCTACTGATCCCACGCTGACCAGATGCAATGAGCACCGTTCGAAGACCCTCTCGCTTTGGGGGGAAAAAATCCTTGGTAGAACCGGGAATCGAACCCAGGACTCCACGGCGGTCAGCGTTTAAACCACTAGACCAGCAGGGCGGTCATATAGATGCACTTGTCTACAACTGAAGACGGCAGAAGCCGAAAATTTTAAGAAGCTTTACAGTGTTATGTGTGTAATTTTACAAGTGATCTTTGTTAAGACACTACATAAGTACGATTCCTTTCCTTTCTATTCAAATTTCAACTATTATATTGCCTATCCGGCCTTCTCTTATATGTACTGAGAACACCACGTGAAAATGCTTTTGCGAAACGTTGCCGCTTTCTATTGTGTTTGTGAAGCACAACATGGGCTTGTTTATCCAGCAAACATTTTGGTATAATTTGGGGGTACTAAGTTTCCTTTTCACCACAGTTGTATGGGTGTGTAAGAATACCAAGAAACTATAATTGCCATCTGACAGTTTTTGAACTATTATATCTCTAGAAGTAATGGTCCGATTTCAACGATCTTTTTTTTAAAAAATGAAAGCTTCAAATATGATCTACATTTGAAGTTATCTTCACCTTTTTGATAAAAGCAACCGTTCATGGGTAAATCAGGGATTAGAAAATATCTCTTAATGTTTACGATTAACTATTTTCTCATGATTTTACCGAAAGCCTAGACATCCAAGAAGAAAATATTTCGAATATATGTTCTAGCATAAACTTCTGTCTTTGATTTGGTATATTAAAGTTTTTGATTTCAAGCTAAAAATGGTGATCAATCCAATATGACAGATGTTTACTAAAGAATTAGGAATTTACTTCCGTTACTTTCCAAGTCACTAAGTAAATGTAGCATTAACTATAACGTAATTTATTGTCATGTGAACGAAATACTATTGTGTACCATTTTTACAAAAGTTTTATATATCATCCGAACGTTCATAAAACTTTTTATCTTCTACACTTTCCTCGTGTTTATTCATGTTATCACATTTATTCACGCTACATGCGTCAGTGCATTTTAACTGATTTATCATACAAATGGATCCTGACTGAGGTTTTCTAGGGGTTTTCCTCAGTCACACCAAGCAAATGCCATGACGGCACCTTCAATATAGGCCCTGGCCGACACCTTCCCGACTCCTTCCTCCTCCCCTCTCCCGGTCTGAGCCTTAGATGTCTAAAGCCTTAAATAAAATTAAAAAATCGAACTCGAAACCACTTGTTCTCACTCTATTCGACAAGTAATTGAATATTATATATGCAGCTGTACGAACTACAGAAAGTCACATATTGCTGGTACAATTACTATTAACACTATTGAATTGTGAGACGCGCCTTTCAATACAGGTATACAGGAAATACTCGTATAAATCCAATATAACACAAATCAAAAGGGAGTCCGAAAACATTTTCAAGTCGAAATTGAGTCCTTTCTTGGGTGGAACCTTGTCTACAAACATATGAAGTACACTATGTAACACCTGACCTCCAAATGTTTTGTCAATTTGCTGTGTGGTCGAATGTGCCAGTCTTAAACAAAGAACCTGTTGGTACTGTTGATAAGTTGTGTCAACCTGAACCCATTAAAAACTTTTAGCAAAATTCTGTTCCCTTTTTCCCTCTGTATTTCAGGTGTAGATATGACGTTTACGAGAAGTGGGATGGTCTCTATTTTGTACCAGCCACCTAACGTCTACTTCAATGAAACTTACAAGACGACCCAATGAACTCTCTTGTGGTAACACACTTCCCACGTTATTATGTGAGAGAACCACATTTGATGTTAGGAACGCCACCATAAACAGTTCAACGTGCACGGACCCTAATGTCAATGGGAACCGATTTAGTTATCTGAAGAATCAACTTCCTGTAGTGTGAGAAATTACAACTGTATAGGAACCCCTTCAAGAGGGATTTTCAACTACAACAGGAACCTCTACCGCTGCGATGATAACTTAAGAGATTTCCGTATTAGATAGGAAGTCTCTAGCGAGAGAGACTGAACTCATCTGGGAACCTCTACAACCCTGCAAGACAAAAGGTTATTAAATAAAAATCACCAATTTTATGTGTTGTAAATAGGTATAATAAAGTTCCAAGTGACAATACAGACCTCCAAGAGTCATACAGATGGATTACAAAACTTACATCGTATGTTTGATTATTTATCGTAATAAGGATACTTCTCGCTGAATATGTGGATGGGAACGGTTGCAGTTGCTTCAAATACAGTCTGTGGCATCTATCTTTTCATATGTGCACAAGTGATAACATCACTACATCAAAGAATTACATTTACAAAAGTCTGATGTAGCGCGTGCCATTCCCCGGATTTCGTGGTAAAATTGATAAATACGAATGAACTAACTAGTGACAACGGGCGCTTGAGTGTGAACCGTCATGTGGATTAAATTGGTGAAGTGATTATAAATAAAAAGGAAAGCTGGAAGAGGAAGTAACGGGTGCCATGCATCATTTAATATTTCCTGATCCTGATTTGTTTTTATTAATGAAAAGTTATCATAAACTATTCTCTCTTTGTTTTTTTAACTAAAAGCAACTGTCCGTCATTTTGCAAATATAATCCACACCTGAAATAGAGAGGAAAAATAGCAACATCTTGCTTGAAGTTTTTAATAGATTCAGCTTAACACAACTTTGGTTAACCTTCTACAAATTCTTTCTGGTTAAAACTAGCATATTCCACCATACATAAAATTGACTAAACATTTGGAGCTTAGCGTAGTGTACTTTATGTGTTCTTTGACAATGTTCTTCCACCGCCTGTTTTAACCTGCCCTTGCTCCTTTCACGACTGAAGAAGGGCTTGAATTTCGGTTTCAAATAGTTTCGTATGCCCTTTTGATTTGTACTCTATTTGGGATCTACACGAGGATTTCCTGCATACGTGTACTGAAAGGTAGGCCTAACATATTATCCTCGTTACGTACTCAATATAATGAATTGTTTAAAGCCTCAGAAAAGGGTGTAGTTGGTATTAGTTTTTAAGTTACTGATATCCGCCTTTGGGGAGACAAAACACTGACACTGCAAAATAAACTGAAACTTTATCTAGTTTAGTTACCAGAAACTGTACAAAGAATAAGAAGGCAACAGGTTCCCATTACGTTTTTGAAGGGGGAAAAAAAAAAACTATATCAAAGATTTAAATTTAGATAAATTTTGTGAAAATCTACTTACTGTGCATACCAAATTTCAAGCCAAAATATGCAACAAGAAGGTAACTACGGCTAATTTTTTTTTTTTTTAACACGTACACCACCACCATCACGAAAAAAAAAGTAAAGTTAGAAAGAAGTAGTCATGAGAAATGGCTATGCTCGTGACCACCTCTATATACCTTTGTGTATCCTATCTATGAGCAAGCCTTTGGTGAAAGTTTGCCACCTTCTCATTTTTGTGATACGTATTTTCCCCTACTATTTGTGAAGTATATGTAAGGTAAAATTTCAAAGAGGATTAGTACGTATGTTCGTTCGTGAAGAAAATATGTGCACTAATTAACACATCACAAAACTAAAAGTAAAACTCATATATTTCCAAACCAACTTCATTATCCATGACGGAGAAGAGGCAGCCTTACACAGATAATCGAACTTTAATATATGTTCACCCATTTGTAATGCTATCTCTTCTCTATCAAACGATAATGAGATTATGTCTCGAAATATACCATTTACTTGTAATTATACGATAGGTTCAGTGGTGTACCCAGATTTCTTCAGGAACGAAAGTACTGCGTATCTGGTCTGTTCCTACTCGCACTTCCAATAGTGTTAATAGTGAACACAGTCACGCATATAAAAGGAAAATATGTAGTGATTTTGTATGTGGATACCAGAAACGAATAATCACATTTACATATAATTAATAGACCACGATTTAATGAAATATTGTGTGTGTATATTGACAAACAACAAGCACCGTCACTAACCTTCCGTTACGAACATACAAAACGAGCTTTTTATCTCAATGAATGAATGAATATGACCCTAAATAATCACGCACATAAATCTCACGTACGTACATAAATCAGAAGATTTACCATTTAATTTCTTAAAGTTACAAAAAATCAAGCATGACCGTCAATCAGAGTTTGCCAAGGTGGGCCCAGGCCGAAAAAATGCAATGGGTTGGGTCCACTTTAAAACCCAGCAAGTTTTTCCATTAATTTTTGTTTTTAAATGATCCTTGAAATGAGGGCACGACACGGAAGTGCAAATTAAAGAAAACCATAGCATTTTTTATTGTTAGAATGTAATCACGACTGTCATGCTAACTCCAGAATAATATTACTGTCTAAAATTTATAACACTTCACCTTTTTGATATCGAAATATAAGGAAGTATTCGATCTCAGTCAGTAGTCCAATTCAAACTAAAATTATTTTACCACCTGTTGATTTGGTAACCGCCTAGAACTAATTAGCTCTTCCAACTAGATAAATTATACATTTTGATGCTCTATACTTTCAATCTTAATTAACAAAAATTACTTATAAATGAAATTATTAATAAAGTATATCATAAAATTATAAACTACGTCTTTGTCGTATCGAATTCCGTGCAAAATTACTAGATTATACAAATATTATCAATAATAATATAAATTTTCAAACAGGTACCATATTGATACAGCACTTGCTATCCACAGAAGCACAGAACTAATCACGAAATTACAAGAGAATACACGATTTTAAAAAATAAGCAGCACTGTGGATACCCAGGTGGTTGTGGCCAGGTGGTTGGTGCCGGACGGCCCAGTGACACTTGAAAGGTTGGGTGGCAATTCAGATCCTACTCGGGCCGCGGTGGCTCAGTGGTAGAGCACTCACCTCTTCTGCACGGAGTCTTAAGTTCGATCCCGGCTCGTGTCCATGTAGATTTTGTGGTATACGAACAACGTGTGCATGGTCTTTTCGAGATTCTCCCGTTTCCTCTCATTTCCTTTATTCCAGCAATTCCGCTATCATCATACATTCGAACTCAGCCGAAGTTGCCTAAATGCCTTAAAATAATCTTTTAAAATTAGATTCTGATCAGGTGGATCATGAAACCTACCCAAATGGGTTTTCCCTCATTTTCCTCAGTCTCGCGTGTGAATGGTGGAATGTCCGAACCGTAGCTTGATTCCAGTGTGCATACCATGAAATGAGGTCCCCCTCATACACACGCACAAAACAGGCACGCTACAAGCCTCCCGATTCTACAGTAGTGACACGCCGTTACCGACTGAGGTCTATATACACCTCTACATTTATATACATTCATGTTTTAATTCTAAAACCCGAAAAACCCGACTAAACCCGAAAAAAAAAAACGACTGGCCCCAGGAGGGATGCTTTTTTTCAAACCCTGCCCCCAATTACTAATAATACCTTTATAAGTGTTAAAGAGTTGGGGCAGTGCTTCATAAATCCATGATGATAACACCAAGAATTGTGATCAACTCCTCATCTGACCTAGAAGTGAGAATATCCATATGATTTTTGCACGGAGAATGAAGTTCTGAATTAGCTCTTAGATTTGGTCATTATTGCGTTATTCGACCTGGCCTTCCTACGAACATGGATTTGAAAAACTACACGAAAATTGGTGCTGTATTCGTAAAACAAATATCGATTATGCTAACCATAAAATATAGCTAATCAATGGAATCTACAACACTAAACCTAGAGCAAGAGAACAGGTGCACTGGAAAAAACTGGAACCGTAATTAGAGCAAATTCTATGATGAATCAAACAAGTACGGAGCGCCTTAGTGAATACGTTTTTCCCCTCCTAGAAAACAAGTATGGTATATACATGTTTGTCAATCCGAAACTTGTACGGACAGTGGGAAGTTTATTCGCTACGATGAAAACAATTCCCTTCCAAACTTTTCTGCTTTGAATTTGAATTTTATATATATGACTTTTAGGCATCTAAGGTTCAGGCTGGGATAGGGGAGGGAAAAGAATGCGGGAGTGTCGAACAGGGCCTATGCTGAAGGTGCCATCTCGCCATCTGTCTGGTGCGACTGAGGAAAAACCTCAGTCAAGATGGCCGGCCGCTGGGATCGAACCCACGACTTCCTGAATGCTCTGCCAACGTTCTACCACTGAGCTACGGCGGCTCAGTGCCGAATTTTTCTGTCCTTTCAACTTTCAAGCAACTTAACACGTTATGCGCTGTCGAAAATTATATAAACGTTTCCACTTCCTGTTGTGAACACAATGTAAAAACATTTCATGGCCGGGTCTAATTCTGGTACACAAATCCTGTTAATGTAATATTTAGCTTATCTGAAACAGGGATATATGCATCGAATTTATGCACAGATCCTATTACGAGAAACTGGTGTGTTCTTGTAACCTGTACCTTATTTCTTACAAACAGACTATTGCAGACAAAAAAAATCAATGTCGCCTAACAATAGTGAAACTACAACTGACGACTTCTGAATGACGAATACGCTAACTATCGAATGTTACTTCACGAGGTCAGGGACAAAGTGACTTTGAAGTAAATGATTCCGGTGCACAGAAAAGGGACACACTACTGAACTAGTAATACAACTGCACATAAATTGTAAGCACATCCTTCTTTAAAACCCTTGCGGTGACTCAACTTGACGTTTATGGCGCTTAACACGTTGAATATTTTGATATTTTCTCTATCCCAAACTGTGATTTGCAATTTACAGAATTCGAATACGGCATTTAGAAGTACAGTTTGTCGCGATTTCTGGACCAGGCGTAGGAGATCCCAACTATCTTTTGAGAGTTTCCAGAAAACATTGGGAATTTAGTGTTTTCGGCGACTCTGTACTTTTAACCCACCCGAACACGTTGTTGAGAGAATACTGAACGAGATATTGTTGGTTTTACGTGACGTACGTGAGTTTCATTTTTCAATCCAATATACTGTATACGTGTGACAAGAAAGCATTCAACCAACATAAAATGCAAATTTTAAAATAAACTTACCTCGCGTTCAACTGACAATAGATAATATTTTCATGAGCCGGAGTATAAACTCGGGCATAACTCACGTACTCACTGAAGAAGTCTCCTAATTACATTTACGCTCATACAGAAAATTTATTTTTCGCATAAAAGTTAGTCCTGAGACATACCTGAGATAAATAAGGTCTCCAAGCTCAGCTGGCAAGCTACGCAGTTTATTACTTGATGCATCAAGATGCTGAAGGTGAGTTAACTTGGAAATTTCTGGTGGAAGTCTTGAAAGGCAATTATCATTCAGGTACAAAGTAGTCAAATGTGATAACTTCCAAAGGTTTGGACTCAAATTACGAATAGTTCCTGCAATGAAATAAAAAGAAAAAGTTTTACAACTGATACAGGTTACATATTGCAAAAACATTTTTTAATTGCAAAGCCTCTGCTAAAAGGAAAAAGCCAAATGTGTGTCAAGTAATTTCTTGAAGTTACGAAACACAGCAGTTTTAAATCAGAACAAATAACAAAAAATATAAAATAATGAAAAAGCTTACGATATTTCTCAATGAGTTACATTTAAATTACTTTCCACATTCGCTCTTAACACCACGAAGGAAGGGTAGTATTTTTGAAGAAACTTATTTCCATAACCTGGAACTTAATAACATATAGTTCCTTCATTACACATACACCTCTGCTCCATCATAAATAATAACAAATATATTCATGTTTCTTGGGACCAAAGTACAAATGATGACGAGTACCCGAGTAGAAATCAAATACCAGTTCTATGTCACCTACCAGGTAATACCCAGTGATAGCCAAAACGCGAGTATAGTGCCTGGTTCAATTATTACCCAGTTAGTACTCAGTTCCACTTAGTACTGCACGCATTATCAATTTCATTACACAAGTTTTAAGGACTTCCCTTTTCTACCTTAGGATAACATCCTATCTAATTATGTGATTTTGAACTTTGTTTTTTAATCTTCCTCATATGCAACCGGACAGGTGATAGAGTTCCTTTGAAGTGCAAATTTGTTATGTTGAAAAAATATTCTTGTGATCGGTTATTCATAAAAATTTCCTCGTTGTGCTTGTCCCTGGCACTGATTTATTGGCCATCAGTCTGCCTACGACATGAAGCGCTTTTCACGCATTCTATGCTGTCATGTCCTTGAAATTGCCGTTGTGAAAACTATATTGGATGTCAGTTTTCTATCCATCTTTTATTAAGTTTATGTAGAACCGCTATTTTCTTCATCTAGTGCAAAAGAACACATGGTGACAGACGCAGAGGTAAGGGAAAAATACACATCAGTTACGAAGAACTTCTGACAGCTGATTTCAGCTTTTCACATGTGCAATGAAATGACTGCTATATTTCAAATGAATAAAATACACACGATTCTCCTCGAGAAAAAAATCCTAGTTGGTTCTATTATTTGGACTGTGGAAGCTACTTTCTGGGAATTCTGAGTACGGAATCTTTGCTCACAAGTAGAAAAAACGGTCTTTGTTGTAAGGCATCTGCTGCGGAGGCTTAGATAAAGGCATGCATCTTCAATAATTCCGATGGACCAGCACCTGTTACGTCAACGCTGAATACCAACTTCAAGTACGTATTCGCAAAATTAATGTCAAAGCACTTCGAATATGTCAGATAAAAAGGAGAAAGAATTTTTGTGTTACAGTGGTCGTTTCAAAGGGGGTAAAATATTATTTTCGTAAAATTAATGTCAAAGCACTTCGAATATGGGGAAAGAATTTTTGTGTTACAGTGGTCGTTTTAAAGGGGGTAAAATATTATATTCGTAAAATTAATGTCAAAGCACTTCGAATATGTCAGATAAAAAGGAGAAAGAATTTTTGTGTTACAGTGGTCGTTTCAAAGGGGGTAAAATATTATTTCCGGACAAAAATTAGAAGTCATTCGTCGGGAAGACGGTGGTAGGCTTGAAGAGTGTTTCAATACATTTGTCTTACGGGGATATAATTCCACTCCTGTCAAAATCGGTCGTGATGAGGGGTAGTCTAAAGAGATTTAACTGTATAATTTATGTCGTCCAAAGAGATTTAACTCCATAACTTCTATCACATTGAAGACCTGGTGGTACCAAACGTAAGTAATTTTCTATAATTGATAACGTCCTAGCACACCATGCCTGTTCACTATATTTACAAATTACTGTATTGAGAGTTCTTGGTATCTAGTATACGTCTTAAAAAATATGTTCTTAAATTGGTTATGTAATTTATTATTAACACCGTAAAGTCCTAGTTCCTACAGCGAATACTGCATGCTGTTTCGTACGACACACTGGCTGCATACTACTGGGATAAGTTGTTTCTCAAAAATGTTTTTTTTTTTTTGGGCACATCTAAGCGAAGAGTTCCCAAATGGAAATATTAAAAATTTTATTAAATCGATCGAAGACAAAGGTAGCTTTCCCTTCATGACATTTTTTTAAGTGTTCTTAACATATGGAAAAAAAAACATAAAAAAAAACAGTTTTGTTAAGGATAGATAGACGCACATTATTTTTTCAATATAATAATTTATATTAAATAAGATATACAGAAGAAGCCAGAAATAAACGTCTTTGCTACCAAATTTCAGATCGAAATTGCATCCCCTTTTCCCTTCTATCTGCCAGTGTAATACGATCCCCGTTTGTATGGCGTAAAACTTGTTATGCTTAAAAAGCTATTGAAAATCCTGCGTTATCAATTCAATATAAGAAAAAAGAAGTTATAGACATTGTCATACGAACAGGTTTATCTTTTGTTGAAATGTTTAGTAACATTACAGTAAGCACTGAACAATAGTAACAGTAAATGAATTTCCCATCTCCCGTCTTCAGAGTTAACCACAAAATAACTCTAGAAATGTTCGTAACTGTATGTAAACTATGAAACGAGAATGCATGTCAAATTCCAACACCTGAATGTAGTGTGAAAATATTGAGTCCACTACCCTGATTTCTCTTCAACGCTGCTGGAGGGTGACGAATTGTTAACGATGGGAAGCAGCACCGGAGCCAAACTACCGAAGATCATAGTGAGTGGAAGAGGAACGAGCAGGTGTCATATTCATATTTTTATCTGATTTGAGGGTTTTCTAGTTTTCTCTCTTTCTGTAGTCTTGATATAGCACATGACTTATATTTGAACCTTTAATAGCGTCCTTGGTCAGATACTTTATATTGGGCAGTGGGATATAAAATACTCTTGTACTTACTTACTTTGACATAGTCTAAAAATGGTCACGCTACTAAGAAGTCGATAAAGAAATAAAAGGCATTACCAAAATTCAGTACACGACATTGAAAGGGCACTGAGTATATACACTCATTTTAGAAATGTAGTGTATTTAAACAATAACCTTGTTATTCCACATGTAATATCACAAAATCTGTCACACTACTAACAGTTGACCAACTCCTCCTGGAAATACTAATTTTACTGAAATGCTATCAATAATACGTGTGAATGTTCCTGTGAGAAATCTAAACAAGTTCTCAGCCACATAATTTTACCTAAATCATCCACTCATTATTTATTGTACAGAAATCAGCTTCAATAGAAAAAAAAAAAAAAAACAACAACGAACCTGTTATCTCCAGTTCCAGCCAGTATGACTTCTTTCCGTTAGCTGCTTCTTCAGGTGACATAATGGTATGCGATCGGCGGTTAGATGAACTTTCATACTTATTATCCTTCTGATTTCGAGCCATTGTGCATTCTGAAAAATAAGAATAAATTCTGATTTATAGCTGAGAAAAAAAAATAACTAACACTAAACAGACAGAAATAGTCCACTTTGGTCATATATATTTCAGGCTTTTATTTTCAAACGTCAGTCCAATGTTTTCGTCTTCAGACAAAGACTTTCCAGTACTAGAAGTGCTGATAGAATAAACTTAGCATGTGGATAGAATATTGGTTATCAATTGGTTGTGTAAAGAATATAGGTGTTACAGATACTTTGTACGTCATGGAAGACTGACATTTTCTTTATTTATGTTAGAGTTACATTGTAAATTGTTATTGAATTCAAATGAATTTATTTATGGCCTTTAGGCACCTCAGGTCGGAATAGGGTGGGACAGCGGATGTTGAAAGACAGTCAAGTCAGGGTTTATTTTGTAGGTACTATCTCGGCATTTGCCTGGTCTTACTGAGGAAAATCCCTGCAATAACCTCAGTCAGGATGGGCGGTCACTGGGATCGTCCTCAGAACCTTCCGATTGCTAAGCCAACGTTCTATCAACTGAGCAACAGCCGATTGGTGTGAAATTATGTATGAAAGCATGTCAGTAGATTTATAAAAGAAAATACGAAAGAAAACTACAACATGAGAAAACCAAAGTAGAAAAAATACAAAACAAAGGAACAGATTAATATTCATACTCGGAATTTTCAACTGCAGCGGATTCAGCTGTTGATTTTCAGCGGCCTGTAAAATGCGCGATACGCCCGTGGAATGATTTAATCATTACACATTATGCTGAAGTCCTAGAACTTGGCTTCAGCAACTGACAGTTCTGTGTAGACTTTCGGTAGTGGACTCTTGCGTGGACCTCTCATTCATGAAAATCAGAAGTGAAATTCCACTTGAAAATTTTTCGTGGTTCCAGTTTTCGATATTGCAATCAACAAACACGTCTCCATGGAATGTTCCTCGGAAAATGACTTAAATTACGGTAATCAAAATCAAGCATGGTTTTCATAGTAATTAATGATGGTTTGCTTCGGGCAGTGCGAATTAGATGTGCCCATTCTTCAGAACTATACATTAGAACATGTTTCGATTTCTTCTCTACCATCGACTGTATAGAATCGCATTCCATTTCGGTGTGTCGTCTCAAAAAAAAAACTGTGATCAATGGTTTGAAAAGCAGAAAATTGTTTCAAAAGAAAAGAAATATCCACATATCTGCAAAAGAATTCTTTTGTTGTCCCCACAACTATTTGACATCACACGGACTACAGTGAGATCAGAGTGTGTCATCACGCAAGGATAGACACAGAATGAAATTTCAATTGCTCCTCTCTTTCCTTGAGTTTTATCCCACCGTAACAGTTTGCATATTCGTGCCTTTGGCATTGTAGATTTGTCTTGACGCACAAACATATTATAGAAAGTAAAAAGGAATTCCAAATGGACTGATTGTACGCGTACGCGAAATTGTTACAGCAATCTTTGGATCCATAGTATTCAGAAACAAATGTCATACTTTGCACCTTCGCGGTTTTGACATTGGATTCACGACATTTCGTAATATGTCCTGTCAAAGGACTGAAGTTTACAATGTTTTTTGTTCTTTTAAAGTAACAAAAATACTGTCAAAAAATTATGACTTCTTAAAAATGTGCTTGGTATCTACTAATTTTGTGACTTGAAATTCCCTGAGTTTTCCGTAATATTTTTTTTTTTCCAATTCCCTGAGTTCTTAGTATAGTGAAACATGTAAATAATACACATTTTTTTAATCCCACCACCACCCAGTTCAAGCAACTTGTACATTATTGGTATTTCACAGGTGAAAAAAAAAAGGATAATTTCTTTAGAATAGAGGATTTTAAAACATTGAGAAACTCCGGTCAGCAATGGGAATCGAACTCACGACTTCCACCTTGCCGGGGCAGCGATCTCACCAACTGTGGACAGGACGACCTCATAAATTTCCCCAAATTTCCTTCATAAATTATAGATTTCCCTGAGTTTTTTTTCAGATTTATAGAACTGCCTGAGTATTCCACATTTTCCAGGTTGGTAGACATCCTGAATGTAATTGTGAATGAAAGCAACTGTTAATTTGCATACGAATATTATACAGGTCGTTCTAGAGCTATGACTTTTCTTCGAACATGAAACAGGCGACCCCATGATGTTAAAAGAAGAAAGTTTTACAAAGATGTATAAAATTGGTATGCACAGTGCAAGAAATGATAATGATGATGATGCTTGCTCTGGCAAAAAACATTTTTTAAGACCTTACGTTCAGAGCGACGTTGTAACACTTCACTCTTTAATCAGGATATATGTTGTATCGTCAACTGTAACATATAAAGCAGAAAGAAGTGCTGATCGAAAATAATCTGTTTAAAATTCGTATGCAAAAAAAAAAAAAAAAAGTTCATTCGCATTTGAAGTGGCACAAAGATCTCTAACTTAGTCAGGATTTTATAATTTTAAAAACATATAATTCAGAAAAAAAAAAAAACATTCATTTTGGAAACTGCAGTCTACATTCTAGCATATTAAGGATTTTTTTCGCCAGACCCTTTCTCTTCAGAATAGTGTGGGAGAAAATTCAGATGTTTAGAGCCACTTTAGAGAAATAAAGTGCTCTAATTTGCGTCTTGACGCTATACCACGTAAAGCTTAGCAGTAGCAATTCTTCTAGACACACACAATCAAAGCTTTCGATTCCTGGAAACTTATCTTCATGGCACCAAATACTGAACATGACAAGTTCTGGCCCGAAGGCAATACATCACAGCTTGATTATCTACAAACAAATGAACAGGGTAAGAACCACTAAGAATGATGGCACAGGCAGCAGCTAAAATTTCTGTGACAAAGATAGGTAACTCCATGGCGAGATGCATATAGAAAACACAAGTTCCATCTTGATCGCACACCGCAAAAGAAGTTGGAGTGGCGTCGGAATACATCGTTCTGCGAATAAAGTCTGGTTGGAAGAGTGACAGGGGCTTAGATTGCATTTGCCGAATTACTTCCGTAGTCCAAGAGGGCAGAAAATTGTTCAAAACAGCATTCACCAGTGGAAAAGATAATGACGTAAGTGGTGCAACCCAGGAAATATATCCAGAGAGGATCTGCCGAAGTCGGTGATTCTGCAACAACCGAAGATCGGGAACTGCCTTGAGGATAGCCAAATATTTAGGTAGAATAGAGATGGAGAGTGATGGAATATCCACATCGACTCCCAGGAACACAATACGTTGCACAGGGGTGAGCACACTTTTCTTGGCATTGATGGCGAGGGAAGAGTGACACAAAATATCAATGGCATTGGAAACCTCCGGAAAAGAGCCGTACAACAAGATATCATCGTAGTAAACGAGAAACGAACATAAGTTATCCAGTAAAAAATGTAATTCAGTACGCATAGCAGATTGCATTAACACCGGGCTCAATGTCCAGCACATCGGTAAGCGGCGAAAGGCAAAAAATTCACTGCCACACTTAACTCCAAAAAAAGGCACTAGTATAAGGACTAAGACGAAGATGATAAAATCCATCACGGAGATCAATCTTAGCTAAATAGGTTTCACTAGACACTTGATTCACTAAATCCCGAGGTGAGGGTAGAAACACAGGAGGAGGAGAGTAGCAATCCGTCCAATCGTGACAGTCATATATAACACGCGCTGAGTTGTCTGACTTGGGAACAAGAAATAGCGGGAAGCAGTTTTCGACGAAAGTAGACGGAACTCTCTGTAAGATACCAACTTGGGCCATATTATGCACCATGGGGCGAAGCGATTTATGAGTCCCTCGTATCGACATAGGGCACGATGAGGGAGGAGTATGAAAAAGGGGTTCCTGCGTGTGAAGACTACCAGGCATCTGAAAAGGTTTAACTTGAGAAACGTCCATGTGGCGAAGACAAGGGCGAATGACTGGTAGCGAAGCGTCCTCCGAGTCAGCAGGAGACTCCGTCGAAGCAGGTTCATCGTCCGTCGACGAATCATTATCCTCAACAACGGGCTGATCTGCGGGCTCTTCATCGATGGCAGGAGGGGGTTCTCCATCCCGAATGATCCGTTCACTAAGATCATGGATTAGGTCACGCCACCAGTTCCAATCCGGGGGCAGGTCGCGGAAAGGATCCTGGGGAATGTATTCACCTAAAAAGTCTTGGCGAAATTGTTGAAGGAGAACAACAAATAACACACGAGGGTCTCGTGGAGGCCAACGATAATCTTCCTCTTGAAGGTCAAGTTCATCAATGAGAAGTTGAAGCTCATCTGGCAGGCGCATAGGAGGTTCAGGCAAGGGATCAACGTAATCGATGACCTCGCCCTGAACATCATGCCAAAAGTCGATCGGAGGAGTAGCAGGGACCTCATTTGGCGGAGGGCCGAGGACCAGAGGAGCCCTTCGACGACGACGTGGAGGCCTTGTATTGACCATCAGTGTGAAGATGAGTGCTGTGGACCGTTAAACCAGGGACCGATGTGCCAACGGCGTTGGCGGCGGCAACCCGCCAGTTGTATTGAAGAGCAATCACCAAAAGACGGGTGCGTTCATGAAACACTAGAAGGTCCGCAGGCGTGAGATGATCGTAGCACTTGTAAATGATTTCCAGTAACAGGATCTCGTTGAGGTCACGGCGATTCTTAACGGAGTCCTTCTTGTTGAGCAGGAAATCAATGGCAGCCTTGACGTCGAATCCTGGGTCGGTCGGCTTGGGAGGTTGATTGTTTTGTTTCAATGTGTCTTGAAGTGCTTGGATGGCCTCGGCAAGCTTGACGACAGCGTCCTCTGACATGGTGGTGAACAGGGAATTAACGGCAGCTGGGGAGAGAAGATCCCTGGGAGACACAGAACGGGGTGACAACACTGGAAGATCTGCATCCGTAGAAGGGCGTTCCAAAGTAGACAAAACTGCAAAGGACGGCGGTAAGGGAGGCTGAACCACAACTTGAGGTGACGGGAACTCAAAGTGGAGTTGCGGTATACCAGGATCCAACGAAGGCGATAAATAGCGTCTAGTTACGTAGTGATCAAGGCTTCTGGTGTCGTGACGGCCACTACCAGGACAGTCAGGGTCGCAATCACACGGCGGGTTGCGGCGAGAAGATCTAGAAGACGACGTAATGATGAGACCGGACAAAACGCAGAAAGCACCGAAGACACTGTAACAGAGACTGTGGATGGGGGCTCAATCCAACCCGTGAAGATCAGAACTGCACAAAAAACAAAGTAAATTCGCACTAAGTCGAAAGAAATTGAATTTCAAGCAGCACGCGCGCTGCATCCACACCAACACTGCACCAAAGAGACTAAGCATTTACACGAATATTACCATACTATAATACATTCCAT
Source organism: Lepisma saccharinum (assembly GCA_022664845.1). Lineage (NCBI taxonomy): Eukaryota > Metazoa > Arthropoda > Insecta > Zygentoma > Lepismatidae > Lepisma > Lepisma saccharinum. The sequence goes on from JAGDQP010000037.1 coordinate 25,816, forward strand.
TGGCCTGTAATAATCCAAACTTAGCTGGAAATTCAGAAACGCACATTTTCTCAAGGTCGCCCAATGACAAAGAATGTTTTAGAAAAGAAAGAAAGTATTTACACAATCGCGCACGCAGCACCGAATACCTTACTTTTTTTCTTTCTTTTTTTTTAATGCTCACGTACCGTCAACATGTTAACGTTTTTCGATTGGTGAGTCATGATTATTCAGAGAAGGCAGTAAGTTTTCATTCTTTGCAATATATATCATGAAACTGGAACGCACGATAAAAAAACCCTATCTAGCACGTATTCACATTCCTCTCTCCACAAGCAATATTGGTATCGACGTAACTAAAAAAAAACGCAATGACGTCAGGCTGAGGCATTTCCGCTTAAGCTGAAATGAATTTAACCTGAAGACGAAGCCCATAAACTGAGCAAAATATCATTTTTGTCTGGCATTGGATTTCTGTTTAACTGCTCTTATCATTAACACACACTTCTAGCATGAAGATTTATATCCTGACCCGGGGTTTATATTCGCTCGTTTCCTTCCTTTAAATAATTATTAATAGTTTCCCCATCTCACTCTGTTTTCTTGTCTAAAACATATTTTTTACATAGTAGCTTTAGAAAAAGAAATCACGTGAATGTAAAGAGTTATTACGGAACAAATCATTGAGCAATAAATAACTAGGAAGCTTTCATCCTGTTAAAGGAATGTCCACAAGAATGAATTAGAAAAATAGGTAGAGGAGAAGCTTAAGTCGACATTCGCGACAACTCACAATGCTTTCAGTAATGGCTGCTTTCTTTAATCCTAGTTATATTTTTGTTACCTTGTTTTACAAGAAGAGGTCGCGTTCTGGGAATTTTAGTTTGGGACCAGACTTCGTGTGATAGTAGAATAGTAATATAAGAAAGTACTAGGGCGCACTATTCAGCCAGTTGCGAACGAACATGGGTCAAAGTTTACTTAGATACACCTTTTATGCTTTAAAATGTTCTTTGCTATCATTAGTCCGGGTTCTTGTGTGTTCTTGTCCAAAATCTTCATTCATTTGTTTGTTCGAGATGTAGAAATATATTTTGTTTTTCATGCTTTTACGTCAATTATCATTCTGGTTACTGTGTATAAAAAAAATATCTGTGATAGCAATGATTATGCATATTGTATTATTTTCTGTTTGCTGGTAATATCCATTAAAACATTCCATAACATTCTCCATATACAATTTCCGGTGACATATGCCACATGCAGATGAATATCTACAAATATATATGCGTGAATAATTTTATAAATTATAAATATATAAAACAAATATAAATTAGCCACATTGTTAACGTTTCAACATTATCGTTTTTGTAACTAGCCACATTGTTAACGTTTCAACATGATCGTTTTTGTAACTACAAAATGTTTTACAGTTATATTTTCCTTCATTTTCACTCCTTTTACTAGAACGCGTGAAATACTAATCCTGGTGTATATATAGGGTGTTTATGAATTACGTTGACAAATTTCTGGAAGTGATTCCTCACATCAAAACAAGACGAAAGTTCCTCTGCCAAATTTTCGAAATGTGGGTAGTTTCGGAGCTACATGCTACCGAAAGCGCTGGAAAAATGAACTTTAGAACTCTATACTTCTAACACCACGAAGACTAAAGTTGGTACGGTCAATCTGCACTACCCAAAAATGGATATTTCAAAATTCCGCAATGGGCACACAAGGAATTCCCAGAAATTCTCTAAGATAGGTCGAAATGATCATGAACGGACAGTATTCCACCAGGAAACAATACTTCGTTTGCTCCAAGTTAATATCTCAAGTAGAGTCCATATACCGAACGATTAAAAAAAATGCGTAGTTGCATAAGCAGGAGTAAGAATTGCATAAATTAATCAAACGTTTTATTTATTTGTTATCAAAGAGATTGGATATCATTGCCCGATTAGATACTGGAAATGACTTCCGCCATCTTCACTCACACGGGAAGTCGTTTCGACAATGCTCATTTCGACCTACCTCCACTTCAGAAATATTCCGAAATTTCCTAATTCCTTTGGGGAATCCCCTTGCGCGCCCAATGCCGAATTTTAAAATATGCATTTTCAAATAAAGCAGGTTTAAAGCCTTTGACCGTACTATGCCCTATCAGCTCTACTGTTCGTGGTTTTAAAATATGAGTTCTAAAGTTCATTTTCCCACGCTTTCGGCAGCTTGTAGCTCCGAAACTATCCACATTTCGAAATTTTATCAGAGGAATTTCGTCTTGTTTTGATGTGAGGAATCACCTCCGGAAGTTTGTCGGTGTAGTTCATAAACACCTTGTATTATATAATTATGCGTACAACGAGAATGGAACCTGCAATCTTTCGTTCATGAGCCGGTTCATACACCCGAGCCGATGATAACCAAAAATATTTTGTGGTATGAGAGATGTGTGTCGAACATGGTACATGAACTTTAACCCATCTTTACTCTCAACTGGCTGAATAGTGAGTCCTAGTATTTTCGTATATAAATGTCTGAAGGGTACACTACTATCACACGAAATCTGGTCCCAAACTACGACCTCTCCTTGTTAGTGTGACCATGTCATTAACGGCGAAAGCTCGATACTTATACTGGTGTGATTTTTGTTCCTAAATAACTTCTTTTCACGTCTAATCTCTTTTCCTCACACAAGAAAGTTAGTATTTTCTCAGTTGTGCTAACGGAAGAAGACGGATTTGACCCTCGCTGCCGGCCATCCTGACATACTTTCCAGGGCTTTCCTCAGTTACACATGCGAAGAATGTTTACATTACCAAGCGGACAATAAGGCTTAATATCCATGTATAACCCGTCCCGAGTGCCGCTGTTTACATGGTGGTGTTGATGTAGTCAACAGTGACTCATGTCGTTGGCTGTCTGAGTCGACAGTGTTGCATCATAATATCCAAAACAATAGGAACACCAAGCGGCCGTAGCTCAATTGGTAGAGAGTTCGCTTAGTAATCGGAAGGTCCTGGGCAGTGTTCGATTTGTTTTAAATTACGAAAGGGTCCTAAAACTAATGGCTGATTGTACGTTTTAACTACCTGTTTGGATAGAAATAAATTTTATCCCGGGTTGGGATGATATTCAGAATCAACAACCGGAGATTATATCTCACGAACCAGGGAAAATCCTCCGGACCCCCCACCCCATCCCCACCGTCCGACAAATGGTGGGTCCGACAAGCACTGGTCCTGGGAACAATCCCAGAGGTCGCCCATCCTGACTTAGGTTTTCCAGGATTTTCCTCAGTCACACCAGCAGATGTCGGGTTGGTATGTACAAACTACGCCCTGGCCGACTACCTTTCAATATCTTCTCCCTTATCCTATCCCGCCTTGAACCTGTCATGCTTTGAATGCCATAAAGAAATTCAAATTAAAAAACAAAAAAACGTTGCTGGAGTCGCTTTTCATACATAGGGTGTTTTATTATGTATTTAAGCTATTGAAGGAGCGAAGTTGAAATTACTTGAAATCTGTATGTTAAGATTCGTATTAATGCAAGGCTGCATTCACACTAGGGAGGGTAGTAAAGTAATACAATGGCAATGAACTATTTCGAAAGTGGATAAATTTAGAAAGGGATATAGAAAAAAGATGAGTTTCTATTGTATTACCACACTAAATACTCGCCTGGGATTATTATCCCCACACCACTATTTTCGGTTTGTACTTCCGGATCTTGCATGGAGTTGAAAATTTGGCGCCGCTTTCTGCTGCCTTTTTGAAGTAATTTTGTATATTAGTCACCATCCTCATACTTTTCCCAAGGTTCTTAACATCGCCTTTCGTAGAGGAAAGAATGACTTTTTTTACTTTCCAGAAATTTAATAGATTATTATATCAGGGACGATCGAATGGCGGTCTGCGATCCGGATCCGGACCCGAAGCCTTTTATCCCGGACCTCCACGGTTTAATACGAATTTAAATTTATTTATGGCCTTTTGGCACCCTTGGCTCACGCCGGGTTTGATGCGATGTTCAAGAATAATGTGTGAATGGATTATATTATATACACACTGTACTAGTTGAAAAAAATTGTAATGTGAATTCATTTTCTTTTTACTATTTTGTAATTACACAATTATACGGAGTAGCTAATGACCGTACTGTCTTACTGTCCTATTTTAATATATTTATACCGAGCCGCCGTAGCTCAGTGGTAGAGCGTTGGTGTAGCATTCGGGAGGTCGTGGGTTCAGTCCCAGCGGCCGACCATCCTGATTCAGTTTTCTCTGTCACATCAGGCAAATGCCTGGATTGCATCTTCAGCATACGTCCTGGCCGATAACTTCCCCCTCCGCTAGCCCGACCTGAACCTCAGATGCCTAAAGAGCATAAATAAAATTCAAATTCACTTCAATTTAATGACATTTAGGTATCTATGGCTCGGGCCGGGATGCGAGATGGAACCGTTCAGGACTTAAGTTGAATGTACCATCCTGGAATTGCATGGTGTGATTCAGTGCCGGATCTATAAATTTTCCTATGGGGGCAAAGTTAAATTTTGCCGCCCCTTCCATCGTTTTTCTTAGCCAAACAACACGACCGGCCGACGCGACGGCCACAACATTATCTCGCATCACGTAGTGTACTTTTGTTATCTTCTCTGAAGCCTGTCGTGGCTTCGGTATTACTAACTCTAGTAAGACAGAAGACCTGTCTATCTGACTTGAATCGCGGTTTTGAATTTTAAAGATGAAGGTAGGTTGTATGGAATAACATGAAAAAACGTCTTAGCGCGCCGGTATTGAAATTTTGAACACTTTTAGTTCAATTTCAATTCAATAGGCAATTTTACTTCCTTTTTTAAGAGCTTTTATTTTTTTATTCTTAGCTGTTTGCCGCCCGGGGCGCTTTCCCCCCTCCCCCCTAGATCCGACACTTGTGTGATTGACGAAACTGTCAGTCAGGATGGTCTGCCGCTGGTATATAACAGAAGATGTCTTAAATACGAAGTCAACACTTTTATTATCTAAACTACGGCCGCTTGGTCTTACTGTAGGCCTACTGTCTTATACAGAGTCGACTAACTGTATGGATCACGATGCCTTTTTATTGAGATTTCAGAAGAAAGTGATTAGAGACCCTTGGATTGAGAGTCATTAGAGATAGGATTTCATCCTATCCTCAGAAGAAAGTGATTAGAGACCCTTGTATTATATGTATCCCTTCACTTCCTTACTCTATGAGGAGCTTTCTTTCGATGTGTCAATTTTATGAAAGCAAACACACGTAACACGATGCATGAGATCACCGATCGCTTTGACCAAAGATTATTTCATTATTTCATCTCTCTTAGCACGTAGGGCCTCGGAAGATGGAACGATTTTGCGTAGACTTCAGGCATACGTAGAACAGAACGGGAACATCCCGATTTTGAGAGAGAGAGAGAGAGGAGAGAAGGAAAGAAAGCGGGAGGGGGTAGTGACAACTGTTGCTGTACACACCTATATCGAGGGAGAGAGAAAAAAAAAAGATTAACATTGCACCCGATACCCATGAATAATTATCTTTGCCTCTGACTTTTATAGTATGTAGCAGGATTTTCCTTTTCAAACAGTTATCGTGGACTAAATGACTACTGTATATTCCAACGCTAACTTGAATTCAGGGCTATTTAAACAAAGTTACGTACCATGTACTCTGCAAAAAAATACTGAGTTTTCAACACTGCGTGAGAGAGGATAATTGTCTGTGTTGTGTGTGTGTGTGTGTGTTTACTGTTTGGTTCAGTGTTTGGCCGCTCAGTACAGGGGAACTTAATCTGAAACGGCTGATAACAGACATGACAATTAAGAATGAGATATAGAGAAAGTAAACAAATTTAAATAATACTTGGGAGCCTGTATAAGAAGCAAGAACGAGGTAATGAAAGAAATAAGAAGTCGCTTATCTTCGTGCAATTCATGTTTACACATAATCCAGGAACTTTTGGCCTCGCGATTAACATCAAGGAAGAGAAAACACACCCACCAGTATTTCCATTATTCCTTGAACATCATTTTAGGTTCATTGTATTGTAGGGATCTAATATTTTAGGTACCGTTATCTAAAATGATATAAAAGGAATAATGGAAATACTGGTGGGTGTATTGTATTTAAATAAAGGTAAACTAAACTTTAACAATTCTTACTTCTGGTTAAAAGCTCAGTTATTTTTATTTATATAAAAATTTTATTCATATAAAAACTTTTATATGCTATTCTTGCTTTTGCTGAGTGCCATTTTCAATATTAGAGCATCTGCAATGCTTATGAGAAGAAGATTTTTAATTGCTTAGAAGGGTCTGAAACAAGACTTTCACTGTTTGTATCTCTGACATGTTTGTTGGCCTTGATCCTAAGGTTTTTTTTGGTCACACCTTCACACTTTTCTCCACATTGCCATGTAATTTGATATGCACCACTTCCAACATCTCTGTAGAAAAAAAAAACTTTAATTGAGTGAAGCTTTCCTCTAACGTCTTGGATTGTATAACTGCAAGACTGATGCTGGTATGTTTACCTATCCTTTTTTAATTTATTTGTGGTGGGTTGATGCAAGGGTACACCTATTCACGTTATGCGTTTGTCTGGTGTCTCTTTTACGAAAGTTTCTGTTTAGTTTTTCGGTACCAATCTCATATGGTCGAATGATGAAAGAGGTTTTTTTCTACGCGGATAATAAAATCTACTTCCGTTAAGTCAGCCCGCACCGCGTTAAAAGCTCGCAAAAAGAAATTAGACCATATGCATATTTCATTTGTAATGGATAGCCTGCAAAAGTCAGATTGCGATAAATCCTAGTTTGGAATCTAATACTGAGGCGATATATTTGCAGATATAAGAAAACTATGGTACATTCAGATTCACATTCTTTAGTACAGCGGATTTCGGGATCAATGTTATTGAGTTTATCTAAAAGTAAATCTAACTCAAAGTCATCTCTGTACAAACCAGAGTATCATCGACATATCTGTAATATCTTATCTGCTTGAGTGAGAGATGACTAAGTATTGCAGTTTCAAAATTATTCAGGATTTATCTGCCAAAATTAGTGAGAAGGGACTACCCATAGCTAAACCTTCACTTTGCTTGTAAATCTGATCTTCAATTTGAAATACATTGTTTTGCCGACAAAACTGAAGTAAATGAATTATCTCAAGTGTTTCCATACGTGTACGGGTTTTTTTCTTTCGAGAATGACTGTTTGCTATAACAGTCAATTTTATGGACATGTTTGAAATTATGCAATATGTGCTAAAGTAGATTTAATATGAATGACCTCTAAGACTCGGTGTTTGATTGAATTTATTTAAGGCAATTTTGGCTCAGTCCGTTTGGATGATGATGGGAGAATTGGTGGAATGAAAAAGTGGGAGGAAAGGGGGAACCCCCCGAGAAAACCCACGCACACAGTGTTTGTCCACCACAAAACCCACATACTATGAGCTGGGATCGAACCGAGGACCCCAAGCACCAGAGGTGAGCGCTCTACCACTGACAAGCAAACATCCTGATGAGTCTGAAAAGTTCTCAATTTCTTTCTTTCATCATAGTTAGCATGTCAAAATATGTGCACATGCAAATATATGATATGATAGTTGGATTCATGTTTCTGAAGAGTGAAGAAAAAGTGTGGAAAAACTCTTATACTTGTAAAATGCTGAAATAAATGGAAAGCAAATACTAGGTGGAAGGTTCTACGTGTTGGAAGGGTAGAATTTTACGGGAAACACGTTTCTGAAGTCAGTTTTACCGTAAATGTGCTATTGTGAGAGATAATGGTGTGTGACATTAATATGGATGCAGTAGCCTATACTATTCACAACCTATTATTAAAGCATATGTTTCGATCAATGAGGCTAATATAAGCTTCGATCAACAAAATAAAAAGAAGAACGTTAGTATGTTTTTGGCATTTCTTTCTACTGAAACCTAGGAAACATAATCTTCAGTATCAAAGTCATAATACTGACCTTGTCCGTTGACATATGACCCGCGTATTTACTGTACCACGAAGCTAAAGAGTATTCATTTTGACTGACGTAACTTCCTTTAAAAGACAATGGACAATAACTGAAAAACCTCAACAGAACTGGATATGGATAATTGTGTTACTTCTACGAATACAACGCTGCATTATATTGCTGGCTGACGTCATAGTCGATGGAATTTGTTTAACATCGACACTGCACGCAACTAACTGTTTTATTATTTCTCTCCTGTTGTAACAAACGAAAATATTCATTTTGCTACACATGTATTACTAAACTTATTAGCGACCTAACTCTTACGATTTTTTCTCATTTTGCCTATTTACAAGGGCCACTGTTTCGTGTTTGAACTGTTATTACATCTTAAACGACCTTTGTGAGCTAGTAAGAACACGCATTGTTTAGCTGTATGTTGAAGTGGGCTTCGAATTCGTTACGGTGTTTATAGGATTGTAATACTATTATTATAGGTACGGAAGAATATTGGCACGTTTTATCGCAACAGAAAATTATTTCGAGTTGAATGATTCCTAGACACCTTTTATGTTAAGAGGGTTCAGTACCCCCCCCCCCCCCCTCTCCTCCTCTTTCTAAGATATTTCAAAATAACAGACAAATGAGGAGCAACAGTAATATTTTGAAAAGCGGCCCCAATAATATTTTAGAATAACTATCGGATGAACTAATTCACAATTTCAGTGTGTTTGTTTTCGATACCAAATCTGAACATTTGGGATACACGTCATACTTTGCGGGCTTTTAAAAATTTCTAGGCTTAATGAATCCAGTTCATTTGATGCTAATGAGTATTATTGGGACTGCGTATGAATATTTCAGTATTTTCATTTCTTGGTATTTTTAAATGTCTAAATAAGTGTGTGTGTGGTGGTGGGGGACTCCAAAGGCCTCTTAACATACTAGTACTAATAAGGGTCGAGAAGAACTTGACAACGACTTCTGCAACTGTTTCAACACCATTGGCAGACTCAATTTGGAGTTCCAGTAATGGATATGACTATTTGACGAGGTCGACTTGATGACATTTTTTTTTTTTAACACGCATGCAATTTGTGTAATTGAAACCATGTACAATAAAATACAAAAAATAATTGAAGGAAGCAAATGCTATTGGTAACTGTTAAATATTTGTTTCTAAATTAGTTCTAGCGCCCAGATCTGGCAACAAAGCGGCTACTACCATAATCTTCACTTTATCACTTCTGTTGCGGAATATTAGACATTTGTCGTGAACTGTTCAGTTCAAAGACTTAAAAAAAAAAAAAAAAATCTTCAATATAAGGCAATAAATATACACAATGACAATCGAGAAAAACATGAAAATTATAATTACTTGCCATTGTTGACGTTTTGTTTTAGTGATTCTTGGCATATTGTAGTTATAAATCAACAATGTTACTGGTGACAATGTGAAGCTGTTACTAAGAAATATTTGGATTGTTTGGAACAGCGGTTCCGAACGGACGTCTTAAATTGTCAGTGAGAGTGTTTTCCCCATCCCTCTTGATGCTCTAATCTCCCAGGGCATCAGGAGAGGCCATGGGTACTCTCCACGACAGTTCAAGACGTTTTCCCTACAGGTGCAGCTGGCTGCACCTAACAAGGTCGATAATATTGCGCTGGGGGTAATAGTGGGAAGGGGGTCATCGCCTTGGAACAAAATCCGCTACAAGACATCTCCAAAGGGTGAGATTTCTTCTCTCAGTGCAAAGTAGACCTTGGGCGGTGAGGGCCTATTGCTCAACATCATCTTATGGTCCATTCTATAGAAGATTAAATAATCTTTTATACTACTGAATGGACCATAACACAACAGGCATCTTTCTAGGCCCGGCAAAATCCCGTAAGATGTCTGTCAAAAATAACCTATTGTGAGAGATTGAAGTTTTAACCTTCTTATACATTGGAACCCTTCAAGAATTAACTACAGAATTAAGAAAATACAAAATAGACATTATCAATGTTGAATTTAAGAAATGCGATGGGCTGACACAGGAAAACACCAAAGACAGAACGAAACTATATACTACAGTGGTACCAAGGAAAAGTAATTAGGAACAGGTCTTGTCGTAAGTAAACAGACAAATAATCGAGTAATCGATTTCCAACCAAAAAATAAAAGAATTTGCAAGATTAAAGCACAACCACACAACAATAACAGTTACGTCCCAACGGAGTAAATAGAAAACAGTATCAAGGATGAATTTTACAGGTGTTAAATATCTTTCATGTGTGTCTCATGTTATGTGCATCAAGCTTCTTGATACCTTATCTTAAAATTTTGTATGTATTCCTTTTTGTGTATAGAATGTGTTTCTGCTACAGATATCCTTTTAAAGTGTTTGGTGTTATGTGATTCGAGTTCCTTAATATCGCATGTTAAGAATCTGTGTGTAAATGTTCTGTGTGCAAAAAAAACTCAAGTATATATGCAATATGTACTGGTTCGGGTGTGGCGAATATAAAATATGAACCTCTCTAGTCTCTACATACTAGATGTATTCAAAGTAAAAACATTTCAAACGTACTGTTCTTATCAAACAGTCAGGAGATTATTAGTATACCGTGGGAATCTCCGGTGTGCCACAACCATTGAACTATTTCATGTAACTGTAATAAGTACGTTTTAAGCTCTAGAGAAAGTAGCAAATCTCTTTACCTGTTTTCCCAACTATTTTTCTTTCAATCGCTTTGAAATGGATGACTTCAATATAAAAGTTTACAAGTACAAAGCATCAATAATACTTCACTCACGAGGTATAGCTTGCTGCTCCTATAATTGTTTGACAATTAACGCAGTAAACAGAAATTATAATAGTACACACTACTTTACTTTACTTTTCTCCTCTTGAAAACTAACAGGCTGTAACGAAGTCGCGGGTAGTGTAACACAATGTAGCCAGTATATCCCCTTCCTCTCACTATCACATGGAGTCATTGGAAGCTAAAGATCTTTCTCCCTTAACCGTTATTCCCAACAACTTGTGGACAGCCGATATTCTTAAAAACGAATTGGCACCCGCAGGACACGCGTACTGTACATATCAATGCACAGTCGACTCGAACATTTCCATGAAGCATCTGAGATTCTCTTTCCCCTCTCTCTCAACGTAGCCGGAATTAGTGAAAGTTGGCTCAAACCTTCCCTTCACTATTCCTTGGTAACATTGAAAACTATTTCCTCTTTCGAAATGACCGTGAAGGATAAGGGAGAGAACGGGTTGCAATGTACGTCAGAAGTGACAAAGTGACTAAATATGAACCACACCACATATAATAAAACGAAGGGATCTGAAACACACAAACGAAAACGCCTTATTTGCACATTTGCTCCGTCGGTCGACCAATAAACAGACCTATTTAATTATCTCGTGCACCATGTATACAACAAACACGCCCTGCTAAAAGCTACACCTGTACGCAGGCCCTCCAACACCCTGGATTAATAATAATATTCTATCTCTAATGACGTTGCAGGATTCAGCGTACAAAAGTTATAGGAGAGCAGTGAAACACGATCTCAACAGTTCCCAAGAAAAGCACGAAGAGTATCGCAAGTTGAGAAGTCACTGCAATCGAATTCGCACAATCGAGATAGAATTTGCTAAGGGACTCTTTAACCACACGTCACAACCGAGAGAACTTTAGTATAAACTTCTGGGAATCGGTGTAAAACCAAACACGATCTTTTACCTCAAATACCACTAGACACTTTTAATGAACAATTGTGCTACACGTCAAAACTTGAGGGCTCGAGTGCCGAGAAGTTAAAGCGCTTGTTTTCTGTGTGCGTGGTCACGTGTTCGAATCCCGCCGAAGTTCATTGAGCGCAGGGGTTCGGAGCCCACTTTACCAGAAACTGTAGGTCCCGTCCTTAGCAGCTCACAAGCTCGTTTAGGATGTTAATAACATTCCACTCACGTCGAAACTTGACTTTATACACCAAATGAAAGCATTTTAGACCATCTAAACATCACCACCACAAAAATATATTAATCTTCACCAAGCCACACCATCTGAGTTCATAAAAACAATATAAAGAATCAAATCATCTGCCGTTGGAACCAATGAACTATCTTCCTTACTTATCAAAAACATAATTCCCTGTGTAATGGAAGTTATTGTGCATATTTTCAAGTTCTATCATGTGGCGAGTACCCATCGGTCTGGAAATTGTCACATATTCGTCCGTTGCCTAGCACTTCGAACCCAATAACGACTGAAGATCTTCGTCCCATCAGTGTCCTTTCAGTTTAATTCACCCACACTGAGTTTGAACCTGGGACTACGAGATCCATAGGCAATCTTGCTAGCAAATTCGCTAACCGGGGCCATTACTTTTTCTAAATTCGTGAGCTATACATTCTCCTAACCCAGTCGATCAAACACCTTCGTTATAGGCAATAATCTCACCAGCGTCACACGAACTCACCTGTCATAAATTCACCTATCAACATTTAAATAAAGTACAAGGTGAAACGTACATCACATTCCTTCAAAAATGAGATGAAAAAAAAAACGTGCTAACTATACTTTCCTTGCAGTGGATATTTTGCGTTAAATTTTTACATTAAATCCTGTAACAAACTTCCATATTGACAAGATCATTTTTCGAAAGTAAAAGGTATACTCGGGACAGCAGATATACAGTTTTCAAGAAGCACGTAGGTTTTAGTGCTCCTCCACTCCTTGATTTATTTCTTGTCGCTATTTTTAATGAGTGGTTCCACGTGATTGGTGGATCCAGGTAGTGAAGAGAGGATCTCCTTTAGCATTTAAGAAGGTGACCAGTTAGATTGTAACGTTTTCAGAAACGGTTTAGTCAGATGAAGACACTGTTATAGTGTCGAAACTTTTTCTGTTTTATTATCAGAGGATTACCTGCTTTGTCACCATTAGTATGTTTGTGAAAATGTTACTTATACAGAATGTCTCAAAAGCTACGCAACCCGATCTTTCACACTACGTAACCATTAAACTAAAACACATGGAGACATCGCTAAAATAAAGCCCACTATAATGGCAAAAGTTGTAAAAAATGTTGTCAAGTCTTACAACCGTGACTGAATATTAATTCCTGTTTTATATACTAACTTTGTATATCCCCACACAAAATCTGTGTATTTTACTGAAGAGACTCTGCATGGCTGCTCATCGAATATGAGGAAAAGACTTCTAATCAAAATGCTTACAAGCTTGTACAGGCGTTAGTGGTGTATTCCCAAAACATACGTCTTTTTCAATATTAGAATGTACTCTGATAACACGCTTAATGGGAAGTGACATTGGGAGATGTGTTTTACATCTCTCTACGTCACTATGCCATTTTCAACGAAAAAAAAAAAAAGTTCACAATGTCCGGAAGAATTTGACAACTTGACTACATAAGGAAACCTTTAAAGTTAAAGCGCGAGCTCTGGGTTGCCGGTGAAGTCAAACTACCATTCTTTTCTGGATATTTTCAACTTTACTCTTTTTCGTTGAAAATAGCATAGCGAGAGTGATCTTCCAGTGTTACTCTTCACCAACAGTGTTGAAAAAGTACATTCTAATACTGAAAATAACACTTCAATTTATTATTAATATACAAACCACTACTATCCCTGTACAAAGCCTATAAGCTTTCAGATAAAGAGTTTCTTTCTCATGTTCGGTAATCAGGTATGCAAAGTCTCTAGTAACACAGGAACACGTTGCAACCTGTTAAATAAATGAAGGGTACACGGAAAGAACAATCAAAGTTCATTTTTAAAAGTTGTGAGAAACGCATATTTTAAAGTGTAACTTGAATTTAAATATATTTTTGACCCTCGAACATCTTATTGGCCTACGCCAAAGATGCCTAAATGCGAAAAAGAAATTGAAATTCACGTATTTTGCACTTTAAAATGAGTTTTTCTCACAATTTTCAAAAATCGTTCTTTCCGTGTATCTTTCAAATGTATTTTTTTTTGGGGGGGGGGGGGAATATATACACAGTTTGTAAACAAAAAAAACCGTGCCTGAATGATTGATGTGTAGTCTGTTAATACCTTTAACATTTTCTAATAAAGGACTATAATCCAAGCACAAGAACGATGTTTCCATGTAATGGTTTGCATTTGTTATATTCGATTTCAAAATCAGTGATTCCTCTTAATTTTTCACGTTAAGTTCAGAAGATGATTACGTTTTTTAATTAAAACGTCATCAATAACAACATTATGATTGTTCGTTTCGTCACAGATAAAAAGAGGTGTATTCGTAAAATGTTGATTTACTGAAGTCCTTAATAACGTATCTATAATATTGAAGAACTGGCATTTTGTCTAACATCCAGACTTTACTAACGACCGTACCATCCCTGGTGCACTGAAACCGCAGTCACCAAACAGGTCATAAGGCCCTTAAAATGCTCTTGATCCCTGTCAATTCCCATTAAGAGTAGGAAACATAATATCATACCAAAAGTTATGGACCCACTCCAACTTGGTAACAACGCTGCTCAAGAGAAGTATCGATATGCACTAAAGCCAGGAGTGGAGCACCTAAGTCTTTTAGATGTTCTAAAAAGGTTTTCATATGCTGACATTACAATACGTAGGGTTTTGACGCGTATCTTTAGGGAATATTTCCCAAATTCGTAATGTTGTACGTCCCGCGTGTGACATCTATTAAGGGAAACTAAAACTAGGAAAAATAATGCCCGCTGGGTTACAAAAATGTCCCACTGTGGGATAAAAGAGAGAAATATGCAAAGTGGTATGATTTCTGGACTTAGAATTCTTTCGCCAGCGTAATTATCTTTTTATATATCATCCTTGTTTGGTTGTATATCAGGACAATATTTTCTACACACGTGCGTCAAACAATTGTGCATATCTCTGCAAGTCAACAAATATATACGATGTTGCAATATATTCAAAAAGAAGAAAAGTAAACTATAGACACGCGTCAAAACTTTTGTCAATTGATGTACATTTTCGAATTGACACGGAAATATTAGGTCTACAGAACAATTAGTTTTAGTTATATTAAGTCTACCCCTGTACCATATTCCTTAAAAGTCAAAACGGTTATTTTCATTTGGGGACAGAAGGGAGATTAGATTCTAGACGGCAATATAAAACCCGAGATTTTCAGTAAGTAAAGAAAGCTATAATAAATATGTTTTCCAAAAGTGTGGATAAGAAGGAAACTCATGAATAACTAAAAAACAATGAACAATGATTACCTTCCTATAATACAGTAAAGGTGGTTGCAGATTTTCGGACATTCAAAGATGATGAGAAAAGGTCAGAAAGGTCTAGGTTGAATTATTATTAATTTCCTAAACAAGCTCGTGCTCTTCTAAGCATGGGACCAACTAACTAATTAACTCTATGGTTTATAGAACTCGCAAGTTCATCGCCGCAGTAACAAACGTTCGCCAATAAATTCTATCCTGGGCAATATCAAGCCAGTTTTCATCACGAACACCTACTTCTCGAAGACCTTTTCTAATATTGTCCTCCCAACGACGTCTCGGTCTTCCCAATGGTCTCCTTCCATCCGGCCTTCCAACCAGGATAGAATATAATCTTCGTTTTTCCCCATCCGAGCTACATGACCTGTCTACCTTAGTCGTTGCGATTTCATAATTTTACAACATCTGGTGAATCGTACAGTCCGTGGATTTCTTCATTATGAAGTCTCCACCACTCTGCAGTCATCTCGTCCCGTTTCGGACCGTATATCTTTTTCAAAACATTATTTTCAAACACACGTAATTTATGTTAATCTGCTAGGGTCGTACTCCAACCTTCAAAGTATTACCGGAACAATAACCGTTCTGTATATTTTTAATTTCAATTTCCTTGATATTAATCGCGATGTTAGAAGTTTTTGGACTGCATACGTTCCCAGATACTAAGCGACTTTCTTATTACTTCCGTGACCTCATTTTTGCTTGTTACGTATGCTCCCAAGTATTCACATTTGTTTACTTTCTCTATGACCTCATCTCTAATTCTTATGTTTTTACTTCCTTCATTCTCTGTGTTTCGGCTTGTTATCATGTATTTTGTTTTATCTATGTTTACCTGTAGACCTATCTGATCGCACGCCTCTACTAAGATATCGGTGTTGCTTTGTAGTGCATCTATATCATCCCCTATTAAATCTACATCATCTGCGTATACGAACAGTTGATTCAAACCATTCAATGATAGTCCCTTTTTGTCCCCTTTAATTTTTAAAATCGCATATGCTAACGCAAAGTTAAACAGTAGTGGTGACTGCGAATCTTGAAACTATCTGACATATTACCTATCCGTACTCTGCTTATGGGGTCGCTGAGACACATCTTCACTAGTTGTACCAATTTTTTCGGAATTCCAAATCGTATCAGGATACTGTATAACTTTTCCCTTTTGATAGAATCATGCTTTCTTAAATTCAATGAATAGCTGGTGAACCGTCCCATTTCTTGTCCAAAATTTGTCTCAAGGCGAAAATCTGATCCAACGTGGATCTATTTCTTCTAAATCCACATTGGTGATCTCAATTATTTCATCTACGTATACATTTAGGCGTGTTAACAGAATATTACTTAATACCTTGTAACAGGTTGGACCAACAATTTTGGGAAAAGTGGACTCCGAACCACTCCGTTCAATGGATCCCGGCGAGAACTGAACCGGTGACCACGCGTACAGAAAGCGGGGACGCTAACCTCTAGGCCACCCCGAGGTCAGAATAGTCTAGAATTGCAGACTTCAAATATGGTAGACAAGGCGCATAAGTTGAACTACACAGGATCTTACAGTCATACCATATTCAAGAACTAGGCAGAATTATAATTGCGCTGAATTTACACCTTACACTTACGAACTTTTTCTTCAAACTCAGAAATATAAAATACACACCAAACTAGACAGCGGATTTTTCTTTATGAAATATCACAAGGTATTCCATAAAAAAGAGAAACAGTATCCTTAGAAGTGACTAAAAAGTGAAGGTGAAGGCTATAGTTTCTAATTACATGTGAGTTCAGTATCACATTCATGGGTACAAATGGATTTGCAGAACTAAAAGGACCGTTCCATGACTTTATATTATTGGCTATATCAAACGTATCTTAACCCCCAGCCTAGTAAACGATCTTCTGCGACCCGCGAATTTCTTTATTAGATTATTTCATCACAGCAAAATTAACAAGACAGTAACTTCGCATTTTTATACTGAACGATACCTCAAAAAGTGAGAATACTTGTATCTTACCAATAGTGGATAATTTGAATGGTTCATATTTTCAGAACAGTTCATGAATAAAAACTTTTTTACATGTGCAGTATTATCTTGCAATCAGAAAATGTTAGACACAGTCGAAGGACAAACATTGAAGGTTGCAGCCCTTTACAAATACGGCTATACAGTCCATTACAAATATAGCCTCAGCAAACGGCTATACTTTCCTTAACGAGTGACACAACAGTATTTAGACTGACTGCTGTGAAAAGGTGTATTTGTTGTACTTTCCACGAAGCGCGCACGCTTAACTTTATAAGAAGGTTCACATAATTCCAAGTTCTCAATAAAACATCATATTCGCAAATACTTCTTCTATCTGAGCTTGATCAGTGAACATCGACACTTGCCTCCCAAAATTGTTTCCACAGAGTATTGTATGAACTGAACTGAATTTTATTTATGGCCTTTAGGCATCCAAGGCTCAGGCCAAGAGTTTTTGTATCCATCGCTTTTATGTAACACTTCCAAATCGCTTTTACATTTCGGTACGATGGAATGACCCTCTGATAACACTCACTAATTTTCAATAATTGAAAACGAACAGATTTGGGAAAACAAATGACTGGATATAGAAACGTTACCTATGGCGTCGCTGACACCAAGTTCAAACGTATGTGATACACCTTGTCCAATTGTAATCACTGAGGAATAAAAGTATCTAGAAAAAGTCGTAATATACTAGAATAAAACTCTAGAATCAACTGACATCACATGCTACTTGTAGTATTCCATAAAAATCCATCTCTGTCTCTCTGTGTCGAGTTGACGGTAACACTTTATTTCATCTGCCTTAGGTACAAAAAAATAAAATGTCTGAGAAATTTTCGAATCACTACCACGCTTTTTAAGCAAATCGCAGTAAAATTTTTACTAATTAAATTATATATTTATCGCTTATTGACTGAGATTATTATTATTTTAAAGAGAAAACTTAATTGAACACGTTGTTAAAAGCCAGCTGGACAATATTTCACTCGATCCAAACAAGATTCCTTACGTTAACACCAGTTTATCAACTCTTTTTTAATCTCCAATCTACGATGGACTTAATAAGTCCAAATTTTACCCATTTGTATGCACTTGAAAAAGCTAAATTAGATCGCGCGAAATTTCTATTGTGCTGCTTTCTTTCTTTCGTTTCCTGGTAGACCACCATATTTATTTCAAACTTGGATTCATAATTAAGTTACAAAGTTATAAGAACTTATACCGTTAAACCTGTTCACATATTCTGCAATATGGCCAACAAAAGGATCTTCGTATCAAAGGATCTTTCTTTGATACGAAGGTAATTGTTACAATCTACAATATGTGAAGGAACGTAATTGTTACCGCATCTGTCACGTCTCTCGCCCCGTCGGTGTTCTGACTTTCAAACTACTAACCTGTTAATATTTTGTTGTTACCTATTTAGGGCCTGTTCATTGATTGCCGATGTTTTAATATGTACCCAATAAACTATGAAGTTTATACTACATTAGAGATGTAAATAAAAGCCGGCTCCCCCCCCCCCCTCCAAAAAAAAACAGTACTCGAAACAACTGAAATTTTGGAATTTCACTTTATGACCTTTAGGCAACTTTTGGTTCTGGATGGTTGGATGATGGGAGATTTGGTAGAATGAAGAAAGTGGGAGGAACCGAAAGAACCCCGATAAAACCCACGCACACTGTGTTTGTCCACCACAATTCCCATGGCGTGAGCAGAAATCGAACCGACGACCTGACCCGGCGCCAGAGGTGAGCGCTCTACTACTAGTCACCGCGGCCCCGAAAATTTTGGAAACTTTGTTTTACCCCAAGATATCTACATTTCAAACTTGCTAATTTTGCTTTCCTATAATAGATTTTACAATAAAATAGAATTTGCAAGGTACATACTCGTAAATGTGTTACACGCCACATACCCCGCCAGATATACAGCATTGGCCAAATTATTGGACTCGTTGAAAAATATAGTTTTGAAAGCGATTTAACTTAATTTCTGTGGCCTAGGATTGAAGAAAAAAAACTATATATGTTGAAACGTAATATCTGCACCAACATAATCGTCTTTTACTTTTCTTTGTAAGATTGTTCTTTGACGAAAGGGGAATAGAATTCCTCCCACTGCCTGGTAATAGTTGAGATTTGAATAGCATCGAGAACATGAAGAACAAAATATACTAAATGCCTGGTACCACCAAAATCCAGTTATTGAACGCACAACTAGAGTGTAGCATCATAGCCCTGAATACCTGTCTTGATCCAGAGGCATTGAGGCAAATGTCTCAATTCTTTTTTTTTTTTTTTTACCCTTATCAAGGTCAAAGGTGGTCATATTTAGTACTGACAGAGCACTTGTGTATGATAGAGCAAATAATCACTTACAGTTGATACTTTTTCTATTAACAAATGAGCTTATGTTGAAGTAGTGTTTGTTTCATTTTTCAACTTATGAGTCCAATAATTTGGCCAATACTGTACAAGAAGAATTTCCCGATTTCAAATGAACTAGTTCATTACCGTTCCGCAAATTGCACTATCCTCTCCAATTTTTATGGCTTTCTTTCAGAACCAGGAGGGAAATTATGAAAT
>JAGDQP010000037.1:45698-68486 GCA_022664845.1 Lepisma saccharinum
TGAAATGTCAGAAAACACTAAAAATGGAAATAATAATTATAGTACTCGGTGGTACGTTATCGCCTTCCACTTGAAGATCCAGAGGTCAAAATGCACGGTCAGCAGCCTTGCCTGAAGCTTCATTCGTTTTTTTAATCACACTAGGCAAATGATGCCATTGCGTGCTAATTGCCACAACCCTGCCCTATTTTATCTATCAGGTCACCAGTGTACTGATTACTACCCATTTGACATAAGCAGCCCTGGACTGTAGCAGGCGTCCCTCGACCTTAAGCGCCGATTTTACAAGTCACACAATGCCAAGAAACGGTTACTAATTTAGGAAAGGGGACGTTAAAGATGTATTACGTAAACACATCTTTAGTCATTTTTGACTCATTCCCTTTATGCTTACGTAAAACTTATCAAATTTCTATCAGTTTTTCTCGTAGTTCAAAAACCTCTTTAAATATTTAAATTTACACTAAGTATCTTTTAAGCGAATCTCACATTAGCATTACTCTGAACCGCCCTCCCCGTTGCCAGATCATTGATGCCTCCAACGAAACTTCACCTGTATTTTTTTTTATTGTGTACTTGTTTTATATCAAGCAATTATATGTGTATGTAATAGACTAAGTTAAACAGCTGGTCAGCTAGGTTTTTTAAAATATTCATTTTCTTTTAATTCGGCGAAGAGTATTTCAAGAATTGTTGAGTATTGTGTTCTCTTTTGTTTTGTGTGTCTTGTCATATTAATACAATGTTTTCTTTTAGGATGATAAGAATTCAGAACTAGTACTGTTGGTGAATTAATGTGATGTGATATGATGTTCCATTTTATTTGTATAATATGTGTATAATAATTGTATAATATATTTGTATAATTGGGATTTTAATTATTCAATTGATAAAAAGGACGATAGGACTTCATAACACTTTTCGGGAAATTTAGGAAGCATCCTTTTCACGTTCGGGAGCAGCATTCGTTTTCTTGCTGACGTCTCTTTAGTTTTAAGGGAAAAAAAAACATCTGGGGAATGGATAGGCACGATTGGCCAAGCAGGAAAAAGGTGGTAAGAGGTTTAGGAATCCCACCCAATTTCAAGAGGTAAGAAAAAGAGATGATGATTGTTTCTCGAGATGAGTTCTTTTTAAAGATCTTTAGGAGGACGCCATCAGCATCTCCAAGATGTAGCAATCTCGGAAGGAAGGTACTCCTTGTCCTCAGCACAGTCAAGCATTATTGCTCTGTTTTCAGGTATTTTGAACCAGGTCAAAGCAACAAGACTTTGTATTTCATTCCGCGTCCTGAATGAGCATTTTATTATTATTATTATTATTAAAGTAACTATGGAAGAATGGCTGCCGCAGAGTTGATGCTAATTCAGGAGACTCGCGACGTAACTTTCAAATTTGACAGATCAAGGGTCTATTTTTGTTTTTTGTTTAACCTATTTTTTTGTGTTATTGAAGTTAATGGGTTGCATAAATCGTTCTGGGACTATAAAGTTAATGTAAGGAGAAGTAATTTTAATTTTATGGAAGTTAAAGATATTTGCCTCCTTAGTAGAGCCCAACACGTCAATAATTCCTTAATTTTTAAGGGGAGGAATTAATTAAAAACCGCCTAGACAATTCTTTTTGCATTATTGAAAGACATAATTAACAGCAAGGGGATCAATCCCGGTTATGTAATAGAACTCTATAAAATTTTGACAAAAGTCATTTTCTAAATTTGGAAACGTAGGTGATTGCAACTGCATCTGAGTAACTAAAGTGGGGTGAATTATTCAATGAAGAGAGGGAAAGCAGTTAATAAGTTTGTGCAGTGGTCAACTAATTTCTGACATGGCTAGATAAATACTTAAATTGTAAATGTATAGACTCCAGTTGAAAGAGGAAACATCTCATGTCTGATAAAGCTAAAAACTGTTTGCTAGAGCCCTGAGAAGAATCCTGAGCCATTTGTTCAGTAGTGCGAAGTTGTAGCTTACAGATTTATTAGACTCTTTACGCAATAATAAATTCTCGGCAGAAACTAGTTTTGTTATTTTAGGGAGATTACTTTTTCTGGTCTATCTGTATTCTGTGTATCTTAGCAAAACTTTTGGTTACGAATGTTTAAGATCAGATAGGAATTGCTCCCAAGCTCTCGATTATGGAAATTATTCTTGAATGAACTAGGAATAATAGGTGGTGTAAGGCAAATTGTATTTGAATTTGTGGTTATGTCAGACAAAGCTGGAAAGAAAAAAAGTAAGTTTTCAAATTCCTCAGACTAGAAATATCCAGGTAATAAATGGGTCTATTAATTATCTTAAGTTTCTACTTTTTACTTTTATCTAGCGCATGATGTAGAAATGGCTGCTATGTTAATGGGTGTGTTCTGGGCCTGAATAGGGGCAATATTTTAGGTCAGATGAGACAACAAACCTTAATGTCTAATTTGTATATCTGTCCACTAACAAGCTTAATTAATATCCCCCTTCCTTAGAATCAGTGATACCATATCTAGTCTTTTTGTCCGAAAACTTTCGTATAATTTTGACAGCTGATATTTGGATTTAATTTCATGATCAAACGGCCAAAACCGTTTCCAGAGAACACCACGTGGAGGTGATCTCTATTGTCCCCCCCCCCCCACTTTTTTTTTCCATCGTTAGCTACAGTAAAGTTGTGGATATATACGTATATCGTCGCTCCCATCACAAAGTGACGTATCTAAAAATTTGGCAGTTTTGAGTTAGGACAGTCACAATATGGCACTTTATGTATACATTCTTGTCTCAAATCGACGTATCTTAATGATAATTTGTTCAAAAGTTATTAACAAAAACAGGTTACATAAACATTAACAAGCATATGGAGATGCTTTTCTTTAAATCATTCTCCTGAAAACTTTGAAAAAATGAGATACGTCACTAAATGATGCGAGCGACGATATATACGATTATATACAGTTTGGCTACGTTTCAATGTGAAACCGTCAATCATTTTCTATTCCTTTATTCCAATTTCTGAACATAAGCCAGACTTCTTAAACAAGATCTGATATCACCGTTGGCTTCGAATTTCTTCAAGTTTTTTTTCAATTCTTTCGTCGATTCTCATAGCCTTCGCTTTTCTTTTCTTTCTCCCTAAATTCAACATCAGTCTATCGAAGGTATGACCGTGGTACTCAGCATCTTGCTTTAGACATTTAATAAGTTCGTAGACATTAGGTTGCCTTCTATCAACGAGAGCGCTAAGCCTCCAGGTTGTACAATAAGCGTATATTTTCATAAAAATCTCGAAGTATGATCTCCTCTTATAGCACAACCACAAATTTTACGAGCAAGCCAGTCTAAATGAATAGTATTAGGCTGTTCCATTTAACCCCTTAAAGCCAGAATAAAGCTCTGACTAAATGCGCAGAGAAAATATAACTCTCAATTGGATACACTGATTTGTTACCTCGCCAACATTTTTAGCAGGTGTTAATGTATCATTCTTCTTTCATATTGGGGGAGGGTTGCGCTGGGTTTTCAATACGCTGAGATGTCCCGAATTCATTTTTTAGAGATACAGTAAAGCTTCCTCTCCTTAGCACAATTTTTCTTGTGGTTCTGAAGAAGGAGTGTGGATTCGCAGTTTGTGGTCATTCCAGAATCCATTAAGATTATTAGTGTATTAATTAACTCCTTAACTGTTATGTTGTGGTTTTGGACCAAAATGGTTTTGAAAGTTCTTATTCTCCGCTCACGAAATTGAGCTGGCGCCTTTTTCGTCCAGCTATTCGGGCAACTGGACAATTTTCACCGAGTTATTCCTTTATTAATTGGAAAAGTGTTAATTATTCTTGGATAATATGACAATATGGCCTTGTATCCATCTTGAATACAGAAAAACAAAGCTTTCTGACAAGGCTGAATTCTTTAATAACAAAAATAACTTCAAACGTAACGGTTTCGGAAGTATGCGACTTCCTTCCTCAGACTACACTCAACAACTGAATACAGGAAAATTACTTAATCGATAAAGAAAGGAGGTCGTCTTTTCTTTCCACCAATAAGGGACCACTAATTATTACAAGTTCACTTTTCTTTCCCTAGCGCTGCCCTCTCTCGGGCGAGCGAACCTGCCTTTCACCTGTCAAATTTGATGAGCCACCAGATCACAAACAACTTTTAACTGATAACTGCCGGAAACACCTTCTTAATTTTTTCTTCTCGAAAACAAGTCTCTCGCTATACCAGCTTAAACAAAAGAGCTTAAAAATTTAATAAATATATTTATAAAGTTAGTTATCTTCTCAAAAATTAAAAATACGAAGAATACAGAAGTAAATAAGAAATAAGCTAAAATAACAAATAAAAAATAAAAGTAATAAATAAAAATAAATAAGTAAAACAAAAATAAATTAATAAAATTAAATAAAAATTAAAGCTCTCTAAGAATATACTATAAGAAATGCCGGTTAGCATCCTTATTTTGTAAAAGAAAGAACCGAGGAGGAAAAAGAGAACAATATGATGACGCTAACCGGCAATTCTTATAGTATTTTCTTGGAGAGTTTTAATTTTTATTTAATTTTATTTATTTATTTATATTTATTACTTTTATTTATTTTTATTTAATTGTTATTTTAGTTTATTTCTTATTTACTTCTGCATTCTTCGTATTTTTAATTTGTGAGAAAGTAACTAACTTTATAAATATATTTATTGAATTTTTAAGCTCTTTTGTTTAAGCCGGTGTAGGAGGGACTTGTTTTCGAATATATATATATATATATAAGTAATTTTTCTATTTTCAGTCCTTGAGTGTAGTCTGAGGAAGGAAGTGGTATACTTCCGAAACCATTACGTTTGATGTTATTTTTGTTTTTACAGAATTCAGCCTTGTCAGAAAGCTTTGTTTCTCTTTAATGATTCTTATTTCAATCCTTACTACGGCCACGGTAGGAAATCAAACCACAAGTTTCTTGTATCACAGATGAAATAAGTAAAGCTTGAAGTCCCTTCTGAATGCTTATATAATACTAAAACGATCCTCCAAAAAAGATATGACACATAATTTACGAATTGAAGAAACTAAAAAAAAAAGATGAGACTATATATTGCTACTTATTTTGCTTTCAAATCTGTAATGAAAATAATTCCCAATTATGCAATACGAATAACGAAGTCTATGATCTTGATTTTTGTAAAGACTATTGACAGTGACAATGTTGAGGAGAGAGATCGTTATCGGGTTCATAGTTTTATACTTTAAAATCCATTGTTGTCGCGCAGTATAATTTAGCAGGTTAATGCATTATATTTGCTGGTCTATCGATAATTAACATAGCTTGGAATATAATTCAATTGTGCTAAATAAATTGAGTTTTTTAACTTATAGGAATTTCTTTTTCAAAATAATCTTCAGGAAGACCCGACGAAGGAGACATATGTTCATACTCAAACTTGCACACAAAACAATGGTACAAATTTGAAAAGCATAAAAATAAATATTGATACATGATTTTGGCAATGTGTATTAATACACTGTTTCCTGTGAACTATTACAGCCTCTGAAATGTATTTTAGCTACCAATAAATATACTAGCAGATAATTTTGTTTTCTTGGAAACTCGAAAACTTTTAATTTTATTTCTCCAGAAACATTTATTTAAAATATGTTCTCGTGGAAAAAAGAGATGAAACAAATTATTTATCTATTTACGACGAAATTCGAGAGGGGGGGAAAAAAAAAAGAGTTGAAACGACCTCCATCTGGACCACAGGAAAAATATTGAAGACTCCTGCTTCAAATCGTAAAGAGATTCTACGAGCATACAAAATCAACAAAACAGCTTAAACGTGGTTAGTTTCCATTATTCAAAATAACAGAATTTGTATCAAAAATATAGAAATTAATTCCTCCAAAATCGTGAATCTACACGCAAGTTACCAATTGTGCATACAGGTTTTTCAGTGAATAACTGAATAAAAATTATACGAAAATTAAATATAGATTATTCATACTAAAGTGTAATGAATTGCTATTGAGATCTTCAGGTGTTATTCCCCTAAATCATGTCCCATGAAATAGTAAAACAACCAAATTAATATTACGAGATAAAGTAAATTACTCGCGTAATTTACGCCCTTTTTAGACGAAAAAAAATTGTTTTAAAAATCACCTGAATATTTCACAATCAAAAATAACACCGAAATACTTTTTTTATTATTATTATTTATTTATTTATAAAGCAGAGTTGAGATTGGCGCACAATGCTTCCAAGGAAATCAATTTCATGAATTCTTTAAACAGCAAAATACCGGTAAAACGAGACATCGAAACTTCACTGCGCGGTAAATTCTTTCGTCCCTTTTCCTTATCACACAAAAGGCCCGTGCGCAACTTACGAGAGGAAAAAAATATTACAGAAAACGGCTTTTAAAATTTGTGTCTAAATTATGCGATGGCGAAAATTACGCGAGTAAATACGATATTACTTACAATTAAATATTCAAGTTAAGGTATTATCAACTACCTATTTCATAAAAAATGAGTTCTAAGTAAAATACTTGTATATCTATTTTTTCTTCACTATATGGAAGTATCAAGAGGACGGAACTACATATCAGCGCGGATAAAAGAATCGGTATTAACAAGATAAATGTTGCTATCTTCTACTATTTTTATCACTACATTGTCCTATTTTACATCAATGTATTCAGCTGGCTCTTTCTTTCTTCGTTTCGGCAGTTTTACTATGCAAAACTTTTAACATGAAGCATTACCAACACCGGGTTGGAGTATTGCATTGGAAGTTACAGCTACTGCTATCACGTCAATACAGAGTTGCCCAAGAGCTCGAGTTAACAATATATTTCTCTTTCAAATACAGCATTTTAAATCGAAATCTCTCCTCGACTGGATTTTGGCCTCCGGAAAATAAAATCTGCTTCAAAATCTCCTACCCGAAATTATGCCCTCGTTTGGATATCTAACATTTCATGCAGTACAGTAAAGAAGAATTTCCCCAAAAACATGAAAAGATTTGTCATCGTCTCCTACCAACCTTCTGAGTTACCTTATGCTACAGGAGATAAACTTTCTTCAAAACCTGCCATCGAATCTACAACTTCGGAACAAGTTTAAGGTTAACACACTTAAGAATTATACACATTATTGCAATAAAAATAGTCACCGTATCGTTGGCGCTAAGAAAACCTTTCATTACACATTGTCGCGACCCTTGGAGCATTAACGACTCCCATTACAGAAAATTTTAGATGTGTCTATACTAATACGCAATAATTATTATTAGCGAGATGAAATGCCCCACGCTTTGAATGCAAATAATGAAGATCATAACATTTTATGGATATATTTTATAATTAGATCATAACATTTTATAATAAGCCTAAAACAAAGAATAATGGCCATCATCATCATGCCAGGTTTGGCTGGAATTAGCTGAACAGTTAGTTAGTTTGAAGTGTAATTATGGCCCTAAACAAGCTTATGAGTTCCTACGGATGGGACTCGCGGTCTCCGAATCACTCCGTTCATTGGAAACTCCGTCGGTTTTGAACCTGACTGAACAGTTTTTATGTGATGGGCGAAAAATTTAGTCTTGCTGCGATGGATACAGTAACTTGATTGATAATTTGGTTAAAATGTTGAGCATAATGTCCCTTATCATCATGCCAAAGTGGTTACCACGTTAAAATCTTAATATCGGATATTTAGCATGTTCGCTTTTAATCAGTGAATCCCGATAATAAATCCGATGGAGGCCCACTGAAATCAGTTGCTACTTTCACAAAAACTACAGGTTCCATCCTTAGAACTGCCAAGCTTCTATCGGACGTTAATTCAAATTCATGCTGTTCCCTAACCGACGCTTCACCTGTCTGAACCAAAACACAATTTTCAGGAAGATAAGGACCGAACTACAAGGTAGAAAGAAACAAATTATGTTGTTGTTTTTTTTTTCTGGTCGCGAACTTTGACACCAGTTCAACTGTAACAGCACTCTGGTTTACGCCCGTCCCTGCCACCCGTTGGAAGTCTAAGTTAAGTACGCAAAATCATCTTTAAACTCAACTACTTGTCAAGAATAAATGAAGTCCACACACATATATATATTTGTTACTGACTAATGAAAGTAATAAACATATCCACCATCTCGCTCTCTTTTTCATAAATTCATACACAGAGTAAAATTATAGACATGGACCTTATCTCGCAAAGGCTTGACAGTAGATTTCACGGGGTGCACTCTTGTTCAGTACGTATTCACACACACACGCAAACGAACTGACTGTTCTAAGCACAATACGACGCAAACTTCTCTAACCCGAGAGAATGACGATGGCCGGCCAAAGCACATTGATGACGTCTGAATTAACTGATTCACGCATGCGCAGTTGTAGCAAACTTTATCAACAGTAATTCTTAAAAGGCTCAGTACCAAGCTAAGAACCAGTATCCTTTTATTTCTTTTATCTTTGTTTTTTCTTTTTAAAAATCATGGAAAGACAACATTACAATTTAAGAAACGTTATATAGAATATATTACTCCAAATTATAGAGCTCCAAAACCATTAACTTGCCAAATCACGAAAAAGGAATGCTAGATATACGCAGAGATTCTCTCTGACTAGTTTAAAGCAAAACGCTCGATGGCAGCACTACCTCTAATGTCTTCTTTAGTTGCACGAAATTGCAATGCTGCTCCTACAAATTCAAGCCTCGAGACGTAAAACTTTTCGAGAAGAAGTTCATAACCAATATAAGAGTTCTATCCGTGTCTTATCTTTAATTTTCATTTTTGTTCATTGTTGAAATTGCTTGATTATTGTAGTGAATCTCCAAACTTATAACAATGAAGCTCTTTCAACAATGAACAACAAAGAAAATAAGAAGTAGCCACGGATAGAACTCTTGAAATGGTTATGAACTTTTATCTCTGAAAGTTTGAACTCTTTTACGCTTGAATTTCTATGAACAACATTGCAATTTCATGGAAGGAGAAAAACACTAGAGACATACGATTGTAGTGCTGTCATCTAGCTTTACAGATCGTTACTGTACACTAACTTACATGGTTAGAATACCCAGCCGGCAAATGCGAGATCCGGCTTCGAATCCCGATAACGAGAACATCCTATTTACTGTGTCTTTTAGCAATTACTATACAGAAGATTGTGTATAGAACTTCCAGAGCAATAATATTAATTATTTTTTTCCATAGCTTTCAGAAGTTTCAAAAAATTAGGATAAGCTTAGTGCAGAGACTTAATATTGCTTAGCAGCAGTGTTAAATGAATATCAAACCACGATATTTGTAATAACTTGCTGCCAACAATCAAAACAAAATATCGAATCTACCATAGGTTTCTGAATACTTGGTCACAACAGAAGGTGAAATTTTCCAGTTTAGTGTTTGACGTTTCATTTGATAAGAAAAAAAGATATTGGTGCTCGACATGCAACTTAATTTCGCAGACGCTCCAAAATATGGGGCAAATAACTTCCTTGGATGGGATGAACTGGAGAAACAGAGTGTACAACGTATGTTCAACAAAAATAGGCACGATGGGATCATGAACGAACTGAAGCTTGATAAGGATAATAAATTTCAGAGAACCGCTCTTCCGGTAGCCCATGATAAAAGTTGGAGACTGTTAAGGAAACATGGTCATTGCTCTCAGGACATTAGTCTGTCGGTCAAGGATGAAATTATGTTATGTAGAAATTACATTATTTGTTTACTTTATTATTAGCAGCAAAAGTAGTAACTGCGCGCATTTTGATTTATTTAATTTAATCACTCTGCTTTTTCAATGTCAAGAAAGACCTTTTATGTTTCCACATATGCAATTGCATTTCTACGGTCAACTTGCATACTTCCACAATTCTTGACCTTTGTTGATTAGATTAAGCAAATTTCTGAACTATATTGTAGCAAGTAAAATTGCAACCCCTCTATTTAAAAATTAAAAAAAAAAACACGCACATTTTTTTCAGTGTTTCATCTACAGTGTATATCCACTTTAATGAATTGGTTAAAAGTCAATTAAGTCGTATCCAACAGTCCTAGCTTTAAATTTGGGAAAGCTATACTAATATATGCAATTAAAAGCACAAAAATAATTTTGAAAATATGAACTTCAGGCTTGAAATATGTCTCAGGATCTATTTTCTAATTTTAAATATGAATGTCGGTGTGCAAGTGTAGAAAAATAACTAACGATGGTGAAATTTTCTGCAGACTTGTTCTTTATTTCTAACGTCTTTACAGGAATTGATACAACCACACAGTCTGACCAAGTATATGCTTACGTCACTGCCTCCTCATACGTTTTCTCACTTCCAGTTTTACCTGAATTCACCCGCTTCAAACCTTCAAGCTACTACTGTTACTTACAAGGTGTGAACGGCCAGTTTTTAGTTAAGATTCATTAGTCTCGTGACTTGCACGATGGGAAATCTGTTACTAAAGGCTTCAAATCATTGGAAAAAGTTTCATTCACATTGAAAATTAATATATTTTGTTTGAGCAATGTTATTAGTAAATACCACAAAACTGGTAGCGATGTTAAACAAACCTAAAAAAGGAATTTCTGGAACAACAGTCCAAACTAACAAGGATATCATGCAAGAGGAGGGTTACCATCTCCCGAACCCAAGTAGATGTGGCCTTTACAAACGGCATCTCCAGATGAACAGTGGCTTGTCTCTTCTTAGATAGAAGTCTGCCATCGGCAGTACCTGCAAGAAAACCATTTCTGACAGCTACCAACAGTCGCAGCGCCAGACACGGTTGACGTAAAGAGAGACTGAATTGGAGTGTAGATGAGTCGTCTTCACTTCCACTTTGCAATCTATACGAACAACAAATCAGAGCTGACTGACCCCAGCCGATTCAAATCTTATGGCTGTAGAAGCCACGAATAAAAGGGGCTAAATTCATGTAAAACTGGAAGTGGAAAAAGGAAGAAAATAGTGGCCTACGGATACACCTGATGAGACGATGTGGCCAGAAAAGGTCCCTATAAAACCTTAGAAAAAAAAAATGGCCACCCTAAAATTACGTTATATTTATGTGGTTTGCCTATATCCACATTTAATTCTATTTAAAATTATAAAATAGAACTTAAGACCTATTTTAAGCCTAAAATCCATATTTTAAAAAAATGTTTATACTATTTAAATTGTTTTCGAATTCCTAAAAAGTGTGAAAAATTTGGAAGTACATACTAGCATCACTACTTCTAAATGGAAGTTAGAAGGGTTAAAATATATGGTGTAGTAAAAAGTAATCCATTATTTTTGCATGACATTGAAGGCCTGACTTACCATAGTTAGAATGATCCGATTTAGGTCACATATGCGCCGTTTTGTTCGATAACGTGTTGCCATTTGGAAGGTAATATCATGATGCCTCTCTCATACAAGCCCTTGTCCCTATTGGCAAAAAATTGAGACAGTCGATTTTCACAAGCCTCTCTTGAATTATTTTTTCACCAGCAAACGTGTTCGCCATGGACAGGAACAGATGGTAATCACTCGGTGCCAGGTCCGGACTATAAGGTGGATGCATAAGAACCTCCCAACCAAGCTCCCGGAGCTTCTGGCGAGTCACTATCGATGTGTGTGGCCTGGCGTTGTCCTGGTGGAACACAATGCCTCTCCTATTGGCCAAAGCTGGGCGCTTCTGGGCGATTGCTGCCTTCAGACGGTCCAATTGTTTACAGTATAGTTCCGAGTTAAGGGTTTGGCCGTAGGGGAGCAGTTCATAGTAGATAATTCCCTGCCAATCCCACCAAACACACAGCAAAACCATCCTGGCTTGGGCACCGTTTGCGCCGGCGCACCGCGCTTCGACCACGACCGTTTTCGCGTTGACGTTGTCGTAAGTGATCCACTTTTCATCACCAGTCACCAACCGCTTCAGAAATGGGTCGCTTTTGTTGCGATTCAGCAGCGATTAGCAGATGGAAATTCGGTCCATAAGGTTTTTTTGCGTTAACTCGTGTGGCACCCATACATCAAGCTTCTTTGTGTATCCAGCCTTATGCAAATAGTTCCACACGGTTTTTTGTACAATGTTTAGCTCTTGGGCAATCGAAACAGTGCTTACATGACGGTCGGACGCGACAATGTCCATGATTTTAGCGACATTTTCGACACTTGGCCTTCCAGTGCGTGGTACATCTTTGACGTCAAAATTACCGGAACGGAATCGACGAAACCAAAATTGCGCGTGATTGGCTGTTACAGTATCAGGACCATAAACACTATTCACATTTGCAGCCACCTGGCTTGCGTTTTAGCCTTTATCGAAGAAAAACTGTAAAATATAGCGTATTTTATCTTTGCTAGTGTCCATTTTGACGCGCACTCACACAACACTGAGTCAACTTATCACAACTATCTGAACAGTGTTTGTAGTACGCAATCTCATCGTTTGAACGCCATCTCGTTGAACCCGATCGGACTTATACAATGCGAGATACAGATCACTGAAGCCATCTATTGGCAAAATAATGGATTACTTTTTACTACACCAGATATTTGTCTTTTAACCCCAAATAATATATGAAAATGGTTATCTTTTTCATAAAAATAGAAGTATGAGAAATAATTTTTAAAAAAAATGTTTTTTTTTTGCAAATGGGGGATCTAAACATTTGCTCGCTACATTAGATTCTCATATTTTTCAGAGAGAACCACAGCACAATAATATCCATCTCTATACAATTTTCCTAAGAAAAATACCTTCAGGAAATGATGTAAAAAATAACGATGTAACGCGGACTAAAAGACAAGAAATGAAGGGAAGACAATATCTTGAAGCGGTATCAGGGACGTGTGAACACTGTTAAAAGCAGCGGATTTAAAAAGACGACATATAAATATTTAAGGGCGACAGAGGACTAACTGAAACTAACTAGGAAAGAAATAGTAAAATTCCAGTAGCTCTTGCTTGGTCAATTAGCTAATAAAATAAGATAAAAGGAAGTTTATGGGCGGTAACAGCACTATGGCTTACGCCCGTCCCGAGGTCAATTAGCTAAAGCTTCCGGTGCGTTGTCAATCCTGCATATCACTTATGGAACTACTTAACTGAAAACGTAGCAGACCTCGGTCTCGAAACCCAGATAAAGCGGCGACAGGAGTCATTGTTTTGACCACACGCACCTTATTTCAACGAAAAGCCACCTCTCACGCCAAGGCTCTTTGTGGGCTATCGAACCAAAGAGATCTCAAGTTCTAAAGGGGAAAAGTGGATGAACCCGATATCAGCTAACTAAGATTTGTGGGGGAAAGGGTGTTTGAAACTGGCTGAACATGATATTGACCCACGAATTAGGAAAAGTACGAGAACACTTAGTGTTAAGTTAAAAAAAAAAAAACTAGAAACTGTTAATAGGTGAAGAAAATGCAGGAAATGTCAGATAGTGTAGTATTTGCGGAGCAATGCATATTCATAAGAGATGCAATTGAAAATATGATTGAAAGAAACAATGAGGAAGTATACAAAGAAACTTAGTTGACAGTATTAACCAGAATGAAGTATGGAGAAAGCCGACGACAGGAATGCAAATAGTTCATTTACTATAAAGTACCTGCCGTCAAAGGAAAAAATGCTTTAAAGATATTGCACTTGGTTCACGATTTTAAAGAGCAGAATGATGTATTTCTTTCACCTTTAAAACTAACCCCTGCATATTAAACCTATGGTTATAAGACGTTCCTGTTTGGACGGGCATGTTCTTGTTAGGAAGGTTTGTTCCTTTATCGTTTACAGTAAAGGGAACTAACATACTATGAAACGTAAAAAGTAAGTAACGGCTTCTAACTCGTAAAGAAAACGAAAAATGTTACCGAATTTCTTGATGAGTTTTCCGTACGAGTTGTCATTGGAGATCTCCCATCTTCTTACACAAAGGCATAGTCAATGTGAAACCCTACTGTCAGAAAATTTCGTATACCTATCCGACTTTTCTATACAAATATAACTTGAATATATTTAATTCAAAGGTCACTTATAAGCAGGATCACTTCAAAATACAACCACATTCTATTGACATTACATTTCCCCCTCCCCCTTACAGATGACCTTTTGAGGTGCACAGGGTCAAACTTTGGACTCGCATACGTCACATGTCATTTTTAATTTTAAATCTTATAGAAAAACTCAATTAACTGTTTCAAAATTCGAATGCTTTGATAGTCGTCGTCGTCTATCATACGACACTTAAGCTCCGTGACCTTTGACCTCTTGTGATATTTCTGACCTTTCGATTTTGCTGAAATGAAATCTTTTAGTCCATCCATTATTTGTGTATTCGTTGTCGCCTTTATCGATACAATTAATCTTGTACGATAAGTTGTTGAAAGGAGCGCTAACCTCGCAAAAGTCACAGGTGACCTTCTAGAGGTCACAGTTAATCACATTTCTCATTAGCAGATTACTTAGCATCAGAAGTTATGCACATATACGAATTTTTGCTACCAGAGATTAATATTCAAAAGAATGGCATATGAGACTACCATTTAACATTGAATCCCGTAAGGAAAAATCACATTTTGACCTTTGACCTTGTATCTCATCAGTCCGCTGTACCCGTGACCTCGTTTTGCTCTTAAACAAAACTTCATTCAGGCCTTCATCTAAACTCCCTCCAAATTTGGTTGCTCTAGCTCTTCCCATTTCTGTGTTCTGGAACAATGAAATTTACACACGAATTTTGGGACAGTTTGTATATATAATATATCACAGCCATATTCAATTCACTAGTGGATGAGGCCTCTCCCCGAAGGGAGGAGTTGGTTTACTGCTCCCACGCTGACCAGACGGGTTGGGAGAGGAGAGCCGAAGCTCTCAATGTGATCGCCACTGTCTTTTATTCACAGCATCTCCCCAATTGCCCTCACGATGTTGGGTCAACATTGACATTTTGAGCCCCCAACGGGAATCGAACATACATATATATATATATATATATATATATATATATATATAACTAGTACAAAGGAAAGCCGGGAAGGCAATTTAAGGTAAATTTAAGACAAATGAAGGGAAAAAAAGGATAATACTTACAGCTTACTTTCGCTTTAGATCACACATATTCACACGTACACATAAAAAAAGGTCACTATATTTCGTGTATTCACACTTTTTCAAGTAGAGAGGAAGAGAGCGAAGTTCATGTGTTCACAAATCCTTTATTCTTTATCCAAATCCAAAAGTATTATCCTTTTTCTCCTTAATTTGTCTTAAATTTACCTTATATATATATCATCATCATATTCAGCTATTTTCTATCCACTGCTGGATGAAGGCCTCCCCCTTTTCTTTCCACATATCTCGGTCTGCTGTTATCCTCATCCATGTAGCTCCTGAAGAACGCTTGATTTCATCTACCCATCTTGCATTTGGACGTCGTCTCGAGGAATCAAATGTAGTACATTTGTCGTCCACCTACCATCTGTTCGTCTAGCTATATGACCGGCCCATTTCCACTTCTTCGCAGTCTTGATTACATCCTCTACCTTTGTTTGTGCGCGAATCCATTCGTCTTCCTGTGCTTACTGGTTATTCCTAGCATTCATTTCACCATTGCTCTTTGTGTGACTCTCAATCTTTGAGTCGTTTGCGCATTCAATATCCAAGTTTCGCAGCCGTGTATCATCACGAGTAGGACACATTGATTATAAACTTTACGCTTCAGACACATTGGTAGTTTGCTTTTGAAAATAAAGTGTAGTCTTCCAAACGAACTCCACGTCATTTTACATCTATTTATTTCATCAGTCAACTTAGCATTCGATGTTTTGAACTGGCTGTTCACAACTATCTCGAGGATGCTCCTACGAGTATGTATTAGTAATAAGAAACTTAATCCCCTGGTAACACAATCTTTATTGAAATAATCGACAATTCACAAGAGAGCTTCCTAATTAAGCACAACACGAAAACGACTGTTTTTAGACAATATGCCTTTTCGCTACTCACACACACATACACTCATACTGAAACCTGCTATTTTTCACACATGCGCGCTGGACGCTGCTGGACAGAACACTGTAAGTTGATATTTTAAACACCAGGCCTCCCCTAAACGAGAGGGTTTCTAACTCATTAAGGGGCTGGTGACATCTGACGGTTCTTAAAGACATCAGCAAACCAAGAGAAGAAAACGGAAACAAAAACAAAAATTTTCGGAATTAAATACATTTTTAAGCTTGTACACTGGCCTAGGTAAACATACTCATCAACTATGCCTATTGTCTTTCCGTTAATCTTTACTTTCTTCTTTGCAGCATGTTGATTGTACATTACTTTTGTTTTACTTAAGTTCATTTTAAGGCCTATTTCCGAACTCTCGTTACTCAGTTCTTCCATTCTGGTGTGTAGTTCTTCCGCATTTGAAACAAACAGGACTATATCATCAGCGAACCGTAGGTGATGAAGATATTCGCCATTCCAACTTCATCCCAGTTTAAATTTTGGAACACTCTCTCCAGGACCGCAGAAAACAGTTTCGGGGAAATTGAATCTCCTTGCCTTACCCCCTTTCCAACTTTAAATTTTTCACTTTCTTGATGTAGTCTAATGACAGATGTGGCAGTCGAATAAATGTTTCGCAGTAGCTTGATGTTAACTGGGAGGAGACCCCTTAATTCCTCTTGCTAAGGCTTAAGTGAACCGACCGGGGTAGACGCCTAATGTCCAATCCATACGTTCACGTCGTGGGGCCTGTTAGTACCCAAGCAAGTGCTTGGCGAACGAACATGGATGGGCTGCTCACCAACCCGCATTAGCTGACAGCGTGGTAAGTCAAATGTCAGCATCCCTCCTTTCTTTACACATGATGGTACAAGTAAGGAAACAGCCTCGGAGACCCTCATTGCCCGGAGGACGTAATGCAGCTGGCAACGGCAGCAGTCAGTCCTGCAGGAATCAGAGAGTCAAAATGCCCTGGTTTGCACTGTAGACTGCCAGAACACCGACACGGCAACTCGAACGGACCTACACGTGGCGACTCTCAACTGTCAGTCACTTGCAGGAGAGGACAAATTAGAAGAATTGCAGAATGAACTCAAGAGGATTAAGTGGGACATCATAGGACTATCAGAAGTGTGGAGGAAGAATGAAGAACAGTTGGAACTATCGTCGGCGCACACGTTCTACTTTAAAGGAACAGAAAATGGAAAACCGACAGGCGTTGGCTTTATAATTAATAAAGACCTGAAGTCACGGATCACAGAAATTGAAGGAATTCCAGATAGAATCGCATGGGTAAAGATAAACAACATATACAGTATGGAAAATGCTACAACCACCTCACATTCGGAAGAGGAAACCTATACGAGGAGATACGGAAGATTTTGGATAGTAGCAAATCGCATTACAAAATTGTAATGAGAGACTTCAATGCGAAAGTAGGAGCCAAGCAGAGCAGTGACACGAAAGTGGCAAACTCTGGATTTGGCAAAAGAAACAAGAGAGGAGAGAAGTTAGTGGAATTCTCAGAAGCAACAGACTGTTCATTTCCAATAGATTTTTTAAGAAACCACCCCAGAGGAAGTGGACATGGAAAGGCCCAAATGGTACCAAAAACGAAATAGACTACGTTCTATAGAATAACAGGGCAATCCGGCAAGACGTGTCTGTTCTGAACAGTTTCAAAGTCTCGAGTCATCATAGGATGGTGAGATGTAAGCTGAAACTAAATACTAGACTTGAGAGAAAGAAGCTTATCAGAGGAAAACCGCCAGTTTTAGATCTGGAAAATCTAGGGAAAAACAGAGAGACATTCGAGATAGAACTAAGCAACAGATTTAGCACCTTGGAAGAGTTAGAGGATGAAGAAGACATCGATAGCACAATTAAAATACTGACCGAAACAATAAGAGAGAGAGAGCCAAGGAAATAGCAGGCACCAGAAAGAAGAGAGAGAGCAAAATCTCAGAAGAAACTAAACTATTGATGAAGAAAAGAAGGGAAATGAAAGAAGAGGAAAATTACATAAAAAGGATTGAATACATAGAACTAAATAAAAAGTAAGGAAGAAAATAAGAGAGGATGTACGAAGATATAACGAAAATCTTGTTAGAAATACAATCAAGGAGAACAATAACCTGAAGAAAACCAAACAGCAGCTCATGATAGGGAAAAAGCAGATAATTGCAGTTAAGAGACCAGACGGGACACGAAATAAGGAAGGAATTATAAAAATATTTGAAAATTTCTACAGAGAACTGTACTACTCCGAAGAAGAGCTAGGAAATGAAGACTCAGAAGAAAATGATGTAGATGTCGAAGATGTAATGAAAGAAGAAGTGGATAAAGTAATTCGAGGGATAAAGAACGGAAAGTTGCCAGGAGAAGATGGACTCACAGCAGATATGTTTAAATGGGGAGGTGAAAAGATGAAAGAGGAACTTGCGAAATTATTCTCAATGTGCCTGAGTAAGAGAGAAATACCCAGAAGTTGGAATAATGTTGTTGTACAAGAAAGGGGACAAAGAACGCGTCGAAAACTACAGACCAATTAGTTTACTGTCAGTTCTATACAAAATGTTCACCAAAGTTATTTTGAATCGTATTGAACGGGACTTGGATTTTAACTAGGGACGGGAACAAGCCGGATTTCGTAGTGGATTTAGCACAATGGACCATATACAAACATTGAACGAAGTTATGGAAAGGACTAATGAATATGAACTTCCACTATGTTTGGGATTCATAGATTTCGAAAAAGCTTTCGATTCGGTCTCCTTGTCAGCAGTATCTTTATATATAATCAATCACAGCCATATTCACTCCACTAGTGGATGAGGCCTCTCCCCGAAGGGAGGAGTTGGTCTACTGCTCCCACGCTGACCAGACGGGTTGGAAGAGGAGAGCCGAAGCTCTCACTGTGATCGCCACTGTCTTTTATTCACAGCAGCTCCTTAATTGTCCTCACGATGCTGGGTCAACACCGAAATTTTTGAGCCCTCACCGGAAATCGAACCCGGGACCGCTATATAATTATATATATATAATTATAATGCTTTTAAATTGTTTGCAAGATTAATCTTCTTTGTAACGTAAATGAGTGCCGAGATAATAAATTCCTGCCTAGAAAGAGAGGCTCGCTAAAAGTGTTATTTGATGTCATATTGGAAAGCATGTTACAAGGACAGTTCAATCCTTAATATCACAAAACTATTTAATCAGAAACTTTGTTTTTCAACAGAGTAAAAAATCTACTGAAGCTGATGGAACGATTTTTCGAACCGAATTCAAATTAAATATGCGGCTGCGGAAAAGCAATTAACACTTTAGAAAACATAACTATCTTTTGCAACATAAATAGAGAAAAGAACAAAAAAAAAAAAGGAGTCCATGATCGGTTACAAGAACAAATTTAGGATTCTGACCTCTTAGACTGCATGCATGTAAATACTAACAAAACTTAGAAATGGTGAAAGTATTCAAATGTGGGTAGAAAATTGTAACAATATGCACAGAAAAGTTCTTTCACTTGTCATTCTCTTCCTGGATTTCATTTAAAGTTTCTTTCGCAATCTCTCGGACGGTTTTGCAGAAGTTAAACGCCAGAGCAAGCGCAACAACCTTTGAGTTCTGCCCGTTGTGACCCGAGCGTTCTCCAATAGAATCACAGCACTAAATAGCAGGGAATCATTAACTATGAAAGTATTTTATAAATACCACATGTAACCATCTTCTTTATATATATATATATATAAAAAAAAAAAGTGAGGAGGGAGATTTATCCGGACACGTCATTAAAAACAAGTTACGTAATATTTCAGTCGAACCACTCAAGTTACAACGGGTAAAATTTACACTGCAGAAATTCTGTGCCCCTGACAAATCTCGGCAGGATCAAGTGAAATACTATGCAGCTTGCTTTTTTTTTTTTAACGACCTGTCTAGGTAGGACTTCTTAGTTTTAAAATATTATTATTAATAACTAAATAACTAACTCTATGGCTTATGGAACTAGCAAGTTCATCGCCGCAGTAACAAACGTTCGCCATTGGATTCTATCCTGGGCTACATGAAGCGTTTTCATCACGAACACCTACTTCTCCAAGATCTCTTCTAATATTGTCCTCCCAACGACGTCTCGGTCTTCCCAATGGCCTCCCTTTCCATCCGGCCTTCCAACCAGGATAGAATGTAATCTTCGTTTTTCCCCCATTAGAGCTACACGGCCTGCCCACCTTAGACGTCGCGATTTCATTATTTTTACAACATCTGGTAAATCATACAGTCCGTGGAGTTCTTCATTAGCAGTCTCCTCCATTCTCCAGTCATCTCGTCCCGTTTCGGCTCGTATATCTTTCTCAAAACCTTATTTTCAAATACACGTAATTTATGTTCATCTGCTAGGGTCGTACTCCAACTTTCGCAACCGTAAAGTATTAACGGCAGAATAACCGTTCTGTATATTTTCAATTTTAACTTTCTTGATATTAATCGCGAGGTTAGAAGTTTCTGGACTGAATAGAATGCGTTGCCCGATACTAAACGAATTTTGATTTCTTCCGTGACCTCATTTTTCCTTATTACGTATGCTCCCAAGTATTTAAATTTGTTTACTTTCACTATGACCTCATCTCTAAGTCTTATATTTTTATTTCCTTCATTCCCTGTGTTTCGGCTTGTTATCATGTATTTTGTTTTATCTATGTTTTGTTTTATCTCCAATTATTTCATCTACGTATACATTTAGACGTGTTAACAGAATATTACTTAATACCTTGTAACAGGTTGGAAGTAACGAGTTTCCACGGTAATTATTACAGACAGATTTATCGCCTTTTTTGTAAATCAGAACTATTATTGAGGTTTTCCATTTCTTTGGGAGCTCTTTTTTTTTTTCCATATAGCACTTATCAACTTATGTAGTTCCTTGATTAGTGCCGTTCCTCCCGCTTTAATTAATTCCGCTGGAATGTTGTCTATTCCTGGTGATTTGAAATTTTTCAGTTTGTCACTACACTGAAATCTAAAAGCCCCTTAACGATAATGTAGAATCCATGGTTTCTTTCTGGCAGTCTTTCGTGGAGAAAACAAAAACAGAAACCCTCCAAAGTTTGTTTAACTGAAATAACAGACAAATTGAGCTATGAAGTTGCCACTAAGTCTGCTTATTAACAAGACTGCTATCTAGTATGCACGTGCATGCAAGACCCGCTTGAGCTTCAGTCCTGGCGAATTCTTCTACAACATTCTTGGAACTTTTATAGGTGGTAATGTAAGTTCTTACTTTTGTCTTTTATCACCTGATGGAGCTTGATTGGATCAAACTAAATACTGTGACAATATTTTATTATAATTATTATTAACGTGTCCAGGTAGGCCTTCTTTCACATTTTTCTTTAAATCGTTCTAGAAAATGGCAATAACGAATGAACTGTAAGAAAGGATATCAACAATAATTTTAACAAAAGGTCATTAAAATCTAGGGTCAGTTTGGTAAGCACAGGAAGTAGGTAGTGTACCATGTTTTTCTGTAACCGCCGGAAGTGATGCTTACTCCATTTACTGTGAGGCTGGGCAGAAGGGATGGAAAACACCCGCTTAAGAGTTACTAACTTTTACTCTCACAGCAGAGCATTTCCTTCAGAAGAGGAAATATACCGCTCATTAACTGTGTATATCGTCACCGGTAGGTTTCACTGATGGTTCTACGATATTGGACAAACTGTAAGTTGTAAAACAATAAAAACAACAAAGGAGATTGATAGAAATACGCAACAAATAGTACTACAATGGAGCAACACTCTCTTGCTCCATGTAATTGGTTCGTGTACGAATTAAAAAGAACATCAGAAGGCCACTAATTGGTGCTTAGCCGCGACATTATCATCTCTAAAAACTGTCACTGGCATAAATAAAACAGGGGGATGCTACAGTTATTTCCTTAAGATTTTCATGTCCCAGCTAACCAATTCACAAACTTTGAATTTTGTTCCTTCCGAAGTCTGGATCCACATTTGAGCAACGATTATAGAAATTTTACGAACTTTGACATAATCAAACTGCAATGTATGACCTAAGGTAGCTAGTTAGCGCTGCGATCCTACTAACAATCGCAGAGGCTCCGGTCCTTTGATATCATCTTAGACACACAAACATTAATTTCTATAAAATAGGTTGATAACATGAGGACACAGTCATTTTCTATTGTGTCGGTCAATATTTATGCCATGTTTAGTGTGGATATATCGCACCCCGGCAATGATACTGTCACAATTCAAAAAGTTAGTTTTAAGAAATCGCAATTGGATGATTTTTTTAGTTATACTGAAAAACAAGAAAGAATGGTAACAGGATACTGCTTAAACAGTGTTATATTTCAAAGTTTTCTCTTGCTGATCAGCGTCATTAATGTGAAATTGTGCTAATATAAAGTAGTGCCAGTATTGAGGACGGATACAGGTATTTTACTGGAGGAGGCGCGGAGAGAAAATGAATTTTATGGGCGGTAACAGCACTATGGCTTACTCCAGTCCCGATACGGGGAAGGCCCTTACTTGTGTTACGTCAAAAATTAACTGTTAATTGAATAAAATCATATAAAAGCTGAAGATGTAAAAGGTCTTCAGAAACTGCTTATTGGCGTAAATGGCAGTACAACGATTAATAAAAACTAAAGATGTATACAGTCTTTAGCATATCAAGTTAAAAACAGGAAGGCTGTAAATGGGCCTTCACGAGATAAAATGATAATACAACATAAAACTTAACAGCTAAAGGGCATAATCATCTCAAATACACGGAGATCATAAAAA
>JAGDQP010000037.1:68886-94949 GCA_022664845.1 Lepisma saccharinum
TCACGAAAAATATCACCGTACAAGTTTAACTTTCCGTTTCCCTTTCCTTCCCAAGTGATTGCAATCCGTATCCATCAGAATGTCCTCGATCATGTTTGAGGTCAAAGATGAACTTGGCTGATCGATTGTATGTGGAGGCTCTTCCTCAGCTAATTGAGCAGCCAAAACATGTGTTAGACGCTTAATGCTTATCACGAGAGGCGAAGTTCGTGCAAGTTTTGAAACTTTATAGGGACTGAAAGTAGACTTAGCCCGTGGAGTTCTACAACTCTGCACAGGTGTCTGTTGTCCCACAACCTGCTTTGGCACATCGCGAGGAGTTACTGAGCCTCTAAGAGGCTTCGGAGGGTCTAGAGTTACATCAGACTCTGTTTGTGTTGACACATTAACTGTTTGGGTACCAACCGAGACAGTTTTAACTGGCGTTGCTACAACTTGTGAAAACGCACCAGATGTAAGGGTGTGCTGAAACTCTTAATTGACATTCTGCATCACAGCAGATATTTTCAAGAGTACCATCAGCTCTCGAATTCGTTCTCCCTCTATGAATACCAGGCAATCACGCGACCAGGCCGTGTGCTCACTCCTGCAATTAACACACTGAGGATTCAGTGAGGTGAAAAG
Source organism: Lepisma saccharinum (assembly GCA_022664845.1). Taxonomy (NCBI): domain Eukaryota; kingdom Metazoa; phylum Arthropoda; class Insecta; order Zygentoma; family Lepismatidae; genus Lepisma; species Lepisma saccharinum. The sequence continues at coordinate 69,511 of JAGDQP010000037.1, forward strand.
ATCCGCACCACAAATTGCACATACAGCAGAGGTCACGTTACATGACGTGATGGTCCGAGCGGTCTGCGGCGTGAGGCCATCGGCTCGAAAGTCCCGGGAACGAGTCCCGGCAGGGGCATGGATGTGGATTTTAACAGCTAAAGGCAAATCGTAACGAGCTGAAGTCCAAAGTTACTAGACTGGCCCATATAAAAATAAAGATTTATGACGTGATGGTGTGTCCATAGTGATGACTTTTAAAACAGCGGAGAGGACTGGGTATAAAAGGACGAACACGTAAGCAATAAAAAGCTGTCTTCACGGCCTTAGGAAGATGTGGCATGGCAAACGTTAAAATTAGAGGACCCGTGGGTTGGAGTTCGCCACTCTTCCTGGCTTTAATGCGTTTAATATTGACTACACCTTGGCTGGCGAGTTCATTCTTAATCTCCTCTTCAGGGACTTCTTTGAGATCCCAACAAGATATGACGCCCTGACTAAAGTTCAGTTGATGGCGTGGTTCAACTTAAACTTCAAATGGACCTAGGGACTTCGGTTTCAGGAGATTAGTTGTTTCTTTATCAGTAGTAGTCTCCACTAGTAGGGCACCGTTGTGAAGCTTTTATACATGTTTACGCTCGCCTGCAACATGAGCAAGTTGCTTTTAAATAATAAAAGGACCCCTTCAAACCACCTGGATTTTCTGTTTCATTCTTTACTTAAATTACAAGATAGCGTGCGACATTCGATACGATACTTGTCTGTTCCTCTACTTCTATCCTCACAGACTTTTTCTTCATTCTGTCTCTTACCTTTCCGTTTGTCTTTCGGTGAAGGAGACTTGTTATTAGGATGTGGTGGAGCCATGGCGAATGAAAGCCGTAAATGCCCACACTTCTCAAGTCTTCGTTCGAAGGAGCCAACGAGGCTATCCTTATCATCGAGCTGGAAATGTAGGCGAAGTCAAAAATAGCTTGGCATCGAAAGCACTTGGACTCCCGACTGATATTTTACTAGGGTTGTGGAATATTGACAATAAAGCTTTCACATGGTTTGTGGAAGAGATATGGTTGAGAGAAATATATTCCCGGATAGTGTTTCAGGAGTCCGAATATGTAGAAAACTCAAAATCAACAAATTTTGAGTCGTAACAGTATCATTGCCGGGGTGTGATATATAACGGTATTGAAGAAAATTGAAAAAAATAGTTTTTAAAAAAATCGTTGGTAACACTGAAACTGATGTTCTTTCAGACAGTGACACCCACAATATTTTTCTAAGGTGTTGAATAATATTGATGCCACGATTGCTCCTGCTGTGTCTACCATAATGAAAGCAATTCCTAAAATTGAACTTTAAAGAAAATTGGTTGGCAACATTGGACACACTCAATATTTTAATATTGTGTCGAATAATGTTTCGGCCAATCTTCGTAGCCCTAGTAGTTTCTGAGTTGAAAGTAGTCGATTATTCCCCATTAGTTACTATGGAGAAATGCCCACCCACCACGGTCAAAGTATCTTCAATTTGGTAAACTTATATTTTCGGTGTTACATTTCTTTATTGTCAACCATTTTCCTCTTATTGTGATATCGTTTCAAGCACGGTTGATTGATTTAAATCGCGATTTAAATCAGATTATTTTTTTGAACAAAAAAAAAATAATGACTTAAATCAAAAATAGATTTTTTTAAAGTAGGTATAAAGTGCAGTTTTTTTGTTTTTTTTTATCATCATTCTGTGATCTGAATCATATGTAAACTTGAAATTTACCCTTTAGTCCTTACGTGATGGTAGGCTCTTAAGCTGTAAACCAAAACCAAAACCAAAGTGATTGACCTAGAATTTAACGAACGATTTGATTGGCAAAATTTTAGAAGAGAACGTAGGAACCCAATTCATATTATACGTTTACAATTTGTATCAGAAATATATCTATTTTTATTATATGTATGAAAACGAGCGCTCGTTTTCTGTGCACTGGTCACGGGTTCAAATCCCGCCGGGGTCCATAGAGCGGAGTAGTTCAGAACTCACTTTACCAAAAGCAGTAGGTCCCGTCCTTAGAAGCTCACCAGCTCGTTAAGGACGTTAATAACAATTCACTCACGTATGAAAACGAATACACACAAAGCAGAAAATCCAGTTTTTGTGTACAAAACAACAATTGTTGTTTCGTAACATTATCTACTTTGTGTATTTGTATCAAATTATTGATTTCTTCACAAATTGCTCAAAAGTAATTTATAGGCCTATTCAATGGAAGTATAAAGTTTACCTATATGTATGATAAAGGATGAAAATGTAAAGCTGCGTATCTTCTATTGATTTGTCTGCATTAAATAGCTCTCATTGAACTGAATTTTATTTAAGAGCTCTAGGCAACTTTGTATTAGACCAAATGGATAATGATGGGAGAATTGGTGGAATAAAGGAAGTGGGAGGAAACGAGAGATTCCTGTGAAAACCCATGCACACGGTTTTTGTTCATCACAAAACCCACACGGCACGATCCGGTATCGAATCAGGTCACCACGGTCCAGAGGTGAGTGCTTTATCACTGAACGACCGCGGCTACAAAATAGCTTTCATACTTTATGGAATTTTGTCGTCGAGTGTTCCCAAATTGATAGTGCAATTTTGAGGGCTGAAGAGGAGACTTACCGATTTTAATGAAACTTTGCATACTTGTAGAACATCGAAAAATAATCGACATGTATTTTTTAGGTAGATTTCGAAGAAAAATATACCTATTGAGATCGGTACGATATCTGAGTGTGTATATATATATTTATTTATATATATTAACACGCTAGCGGCCATAATTTTGAAGATATTTGAACCAAATTTTAATATGTTGTTTCTAGGCTTAATAGCTCGGTTAAGTTCGTTAAAGAGCAAAATCGGTCGCCATCTTGGATCCAAAATGGCCGCCGAACCCATTGTTGTATAGAATACACAGCCTAAACCGCTGGGGCTATTGAAATCAAATTTTGCATAAAGGTAAAACATCAATGTTTGATTACGAAAATGTTACTTAATGAATTCAAGAACGCCATCTTGGATCCAAAATGGCGGAGCAAGAAATATATTTTCCATATCGTTTGAGCTAGAGATACGAAATTTGGCATAAAGGTGTATTGTCACTAGTAGTTTAGGGAAATATTACAACATTTGGGAATAGTCGCCATCTTGGATTCAAAATGGCCGCCGAACCCATTGTTGTATAGAATACACAGCCTAAACGGCTGCAGTTAGAAATATCAAATTTGGTAACATAGTGCATTATCACTTGTATGTTACTAAAATATTACATGATGTATCCAAAGACGCCACCTTGGATCCAAAATGGCGGACCTAAAAAAACGTTTTCCAAACCGTTTGAACTAGAGAAACGAAATTTGGCATAAAGGTGCATTATGACGAGTAGTTTAGGGAAATATTACAACATTTGGGAATAGTCGCCCTCTTGGATCCAAAATGCCCGCCTAAAATCCCATTTTGCACATCATTTGAGCTGGATAAATGAAATTTTTCTTGAAGGTGCACCATCACAAGTAGGTCACGACAATATAAGAAAACTTTCAAAAAGTCGTCAACTTGGATCCAAAATGGCCGCCCCAAAAGCCCAATTTCCAAATCACTGAAGGTAGAGAAACGAAATTTTCTTTGAAGGTGTATGAGCAAGAGTAGGTTACAATAAATGGGGCAAACCTCCCCTCTGGGGGCGCAGATGGACACCATGTTGGTGTAGTGCTGCAGGGAGATTTTGGTTAAGATAAAGGAGGCGCATCCTCTAGGGGCGAACCCACTACGGGAGTCTTTGGGCAGCGCTCCCAGCGAAACAAAGCGAGTACGTTTTGTGGGGTATCGTTGAACAGCTCTTGATGAATAATCAAAAAACCAATAAATAGTTTCTCGATAGCGCTCATATACGGCGAGATTTGAATTTTTGAAAATAAAAAAAATTTCGAGATCTATCTTAGCCTGTAGGCCTACCGAAAGGGATTTTTTATTTCGGCAATGGTGCGGGTTTAAGGGTAGAAACCACCCTGTGAACGTTACGGGTGGTCTCCAAGCATAGACAGAAAACAATCATTTAATGTAGAAGAAACAATACTGCCAGGGGAGGTTTAGGACAGCTGATTCAGAATCGGAAGTACAAAATTCAAAATGGCGGATCCAATATGGTGATTACAATTACAGTAAGTCGTCTGGTTTGAAATGCTCTGCAGCTAGCCAAGAACAATTATAGTTGGCAGAGGTTACTGCGAGAAGGTGGCAGATCGATTTGGAACCCTTTCTGTACTGATGTTAACGGGATGCTTGATTAAAGTGAGTCTCGTCACCTCTCACTATTCTGAATCAGCTGTCCTAAACCCCCTGGTAGTATTGTTTCTTCTACATTAAATGATTATTTTCTGTCTACGCTTGGAGACCGCCCCTAACGTTCACAGGGTGGTTTCTACCCTTAAACCCGCACCATTGCCGAAATAAAAAAAATACGTATCGATTATTTTTCGATGTTCTACAAGTATGCAAAGTTTCATTAAAATCGGCGAGTTACACTTCCGTAAGTCTCCTTGTAAGTGAAATGAACTAAAATTCATTTCAGTAAACGTAAATCCTAGAATATTTCGTTAGAAAGATGTAGCCTAGACGAAAGAGGCAATTGCGATTATAGAATTTCCAATAGTTTAGGAAGAAAGGAAAACACAGATGTCATTTTAGAAGGAAACTTGATTAGAAACATTGCAAATTGTTTCTTTTTCGAAGTTAACTGCGGTGTATACCACTCTGAAACCATTCATCCTGTATCGACGAAAGTAACGTAGACGTTACCTACATGTTAACTTTCCTTCGTCAAATATATCATAAGTAACGCCATATCTTCCTTCCTTTTCAAAATTATTACAAGTTGTTGTAACTCGTAATTTTTTGCAACCCTGGTTTCAAGATGACTTCACACATCCACCAAAATGTACATCATGACACTGTATTCCGTCTAAAATGAAAGAATGGATTCTTCCCTTCAAAACAACACCCAAATCTTATGGTTTCTTTGAAAACAGACCATTATATAATACCTCAAAACAGCATGACTATAGTCATTTTCTAGTCAAATTTAGTTCACAACTTGAGGGAATGTTCCCTAAACTGAGTCCCAAAATAAACTCAAGTGGGGTTTCCAACATTTGCATCTAGTCTTAAAAGCATTGCTACAAAATTTGGCCAAGATTGAAAAATTTTGGAGTAGTTGGGTAGATATGCCCAAAAACAATCAGATTCCTTTGTTCTAGCAGCCATTTAGAAAGAGGTACATCTCAGAACCTATTTGCCCAAGAGAACCAAGTGATATTTCGTTGAAATCGTATCCGGAGGTACCTTATAGCGAACACAGTTTTACTTCTCTGCTCCACTGTTGCGAGAAAATGGCGGGAAAAGGGAAATTCCATTTTCACCCTATTTATTCCTAACTGAGCCCCTCTCATGCTATATATCGTCGCTCCAATCACAAAGTGACGTATCCCAAAATTTGGCAGTTTTGAGTTAGGACCGTCAGAATATAGCATTTTGTGTATATTTTCTTGTCTCAAATCGACACATCTCTATAATTTGTCATTCAAAACTTATTAACAAAAGTAGGTTATAAGAACATTAATAAGCATATGAAGGTGGGTTTGTTTAAACTGCTCTCCTGAAAAGTTTGAAAAAATGAGATACGTCACTTTGTGATGGGAGCGACGATATGTAGCCCATGTTCATACGTAATATCCCCAACTTTGGTAAAAATCGATTCATCAGCTGATTTCTTCTTAGGAATTTATTTTAAAAATGCCATGTTTGGACCGTCACTATACCTCTCACGACAACAAATTTACAATATATTGCACAATGGTTAGGCTGACCATATTTCTTTGAAACAAAAACGGGAGTTCATTTCAGTTTCAAATTTTACGACTCGTTCAAAAAACAAAAATCCGACGCCAGAGAGACCTGTTATCGTTGCCGTGAACTAGAGTGAATAACGTGGTTAATAAAAAATAAGCACCGAACATGACTTTCCCAACCTAACCAATGGTTAGTGTTTTTTATAGCTTATGCTGTAATGCTTCCCTATTTTTTCAACATCCACTCGCTCTCACCCTCTCCTTCTCTAGGATGGTATAAAAGGTAGAAAAAAGGTACTTAGGACGCATACACGTAATCACAAACTCACAAGAAATGCGGCAACGTTTCGCAAGTTTTCACATAATAGGAGAGAAAATGGACAGAGAGGACTGGTACTTGGGAGCAGGTAATACGGTGAGCTCCCCCCCACACACACACACCAAGAGAGCTCATTAGGGAGGGGCACTTGCTCCCCCAGCCCGAGAAAATCATAGTATTGATCCCTTAATTTAGTAAATACTGTCGTGATTAACCTGTTGGTAACTCATAGAAAAACTGTCGCTTTATCCTTGCCACCCCTGAAAATCACATGTGCTCCTTTGCTTTCCACCGCCAATATTTTTAGCGATTCCGCAGCCTGTTGAAGATCATCATTAAAACTGCATTTTCACCTCTTTAAAAAGTTAAACTTGAAATTCACACCACCAGCACTGAATAACGAAGCGACAGTTTAACTAAAAGGCAAAGCAAAAACTAACGCTACAGCTGACGGCTGAACTTGCCCTGTCTTATCTTTTTAAATTCTCAGCGCTATTGAGAAAAATGCAACGTACGCATATGTTAAAACGGGACAAAATTGACATTTTTATTAAAACGACGGGAAGGCCGAGAAACACGAAATAAAGTGTACAGTCCCGTTCAAACCGGTCCGTATGGTCACCCACACAATGATCCAACAATATTTGATGTAGTAAAAATCTTTTTGATTCACTATACCGTTCCTGAGATACGAGTATGTCCCAAAATGATTATTAACGTCACGTCACCGTTGTTGTCATAGTCTCGAAAGGGTTGAACTTACTTTACCTAATGAGATAATGTAACCGCGGAACAAATTCAATCGCAACGAACAGACCTTCGCAATGCCATTTTGCATGGCAGCAAGCAGATAAAGGGTTCGAGAAGACACAACTTTTACCGAAAATAATCTATTATTACTGCTTAGAAATCTTTAAATATATGTATATTGATTTCACCTTTGAAACCTTGAAGAGGTTATCAAGAATTAAATACAGGAATAGTAGAAGTAATGAAAAAAGAGAAGGTCTTGTGACCTCTAATAATACCTGATATCCAGATTCATCATTCCATGTGTCAAGCCAAACCTATGAGACGATGATCCTTGTATCTATGACTCCAACTGCAGTGTGTGGCGTATACAGGGTTGAAAACGGATGAATGTCTTAATAAAAATGAGAAAAGCGAGAATTAATAATAAAAAAAGTAGCAAACTAAAGCGAGTAATCGAACCCAAAAAGTGACTTTCAAATACACTAATAACTATAGTTATAGCTTCTATAACTATAATACCTTCCTGGATAAGACTAAAATTCAATCACATACCTTAAAGAAGAAAAATATCAGTAAAAATGTGGAACATAAAACAAACTAGATTAAAAGCACTGACGAGGGAACATTCCCAACTGATTAGTCGATATTTACATGATATATTTTTTCTCATTAGATTTTAACCTGTAATGCACGAAACTTACATCCACAGACTAAACCCTTTTGAAAATTTTTTAAAATATCGATTTGTTCCTAATCGTACATTGTAAAGAATACGTATGAAGACACTTGTCTTGATACAACCGCTGCAGGAATATGATAATCTTGAGTAATGGCAATTGGTGAATGGGATGGATCTGGTAATGGTATGAGAATCACGGTCGCCATCTTGGATTTAGCTCGGGAACTTTAAATAGGAAGGGGGTCGTGTAACATATATCATTTTAGGCTAGTCTGTTCTCGTGAGTTCAAATATGAAAACATTTTACACCTTCGTTTATTTGTTTAAAAGATACGGATTCTTCAAACTGGAATGTGGCGTCCTATATATGCTTAATGTGGTAAATTTGAAAATATGAATGCAATTAATTTTGGCAAGGACGTTTTGACGTCATTTTGTAATTTTTATGAAAGTGACACGACGTCTTTCATTTGTTGCTCTCACTGTCACAAGTTCTTATGTCTTATACACTTTTTTGAATTTAAATGTTTCCATAGGTAAATATTATAATGATCCGCGTGCCTGAAAGCTCGTGCCACCCATTAAAGATAAACAAATAGTAAGATGTGTGTACTACGCGGTGTAAGCAAATGTGTGGTGACACAAGTCATCGTAAAAGCTGACTACAGCAGCAGTTCGGCTGAAGACCGAAGATGGAGTTGGTGTCGCAGCTAGATGGAGTTGGCACAGCAGAAGGAGAGACTTAGAGGACCACGGACCCTATAAATATCCAGACATCTAGGCAACTAACATCACTCCTTGCCTGGGTGGTCGCCTCTCTCTAACCTTCCTGCCTACGACTCGCAACGGAGACGAAGCAATCCTTCATACACAGTTTGCAACGGAACTGGTGCAGGATTCTAACCTACTTTTCCGACGCATAAACCCAAGAAGAAGGCCATAAGTTTTTGTAAACTCACTTGTAATCCCGATTCGGAACGCTCTTGTTATCAACTGTATTTGTACTTGTACATAATTTTATAGCAAACTGGTATGGAAGTAAACACAATCCCGTGTATCGTTCGTTCTACCTATCACATCTGATATCCACAAAAACATTATTATATTGTATGTGATGCAAATGTATGTTATTGGTGTTATAAATGTTAATCAATTTATTTGGTTTGAGAAATCGTTTTGTGTAATTTCAATCACAATAATAATTTAATGTCTTTTCAGCTTTATAAAAAAAACTTATTCCACATTATTTAATTGGTTTATGTATACGTTTACATACGTAACCTATATAAATCATATCTATTTTCTAATAATCAATTTCAGAATCCCTATCTTCTAAACAAATAAACGTAGGTATGAAATATCTTCATATTTGAATTTCTGAGAACAAGCTCGCCTAAAATGATATGTTATACGACCCCCTTCCTATTTAAAATTCTCGAGCTGAATCCAAGATGGCGACCGTGAATCTCATAACATTACCAGATCCCTTCACCAAGTGCCATTACCCAAGAGTTGGATCATATTCCCGCAGCGGTTATATCACTACAAGTGTCTTCATACGTATTCCTTACAATGTTCAAATAGGAACAAATCGACATTAAAAAAATTCCGGTTCCAAAGTTTTCAAAATGGTTGGGTCTATGGATGTCATTTTCAAGCATTACAGGTTAAAGCTTAGTGAGAAAAAAATATTTCATGTAAATATCGGCTAGTCAGTTGGGAATGCTCCCTCGTGAGCTATAACGCACCATAAAACTTAAATCACCGTTGGAAAAATAAAACGAAATAAATTAAGAGCTATTTGGTCATATTCTCCCTTTTCTTTAACCTTCTGGGAATTTATTTTACATAGTACCGATGGTCATTAGTATTATTTTGATACTATTACAGCACGTAATGAGTCATAAGGGTTAGTTATAGTACACATTACCACCACATAGTTAATAATCATAAAAATTGCAGCCTTGTTTCCTGCTCCTATCACAGTAAGAAAATTATCCACAAAGCTATACTTCTCGGTAACCAGCTCAGACCAAAAAAAAAGACAAGCAAAACAAGTTGCCTGAAAAGCGCTTTTTAAATTACAGCTTTTGTCCCCCTACCTCATCATGTTCTAGAGACAAGATATGAGGGAGCGCCTACGCTAGTAAAAGAAATGGGCACGGTTTTCAAGATGAAAGCAAGTACGAATAAATTTATAATATAAATTTAACAGCTGTGGCTGTCCTAGTTTCTCATGACCCACCCTACAAAATTTAATGGGCTACGAAACATAGATTGTAGTTCTTCAGAAAGATATTATTAAAGTGTATATCGGTCGGCTTCATTCCAAAACCTCGTACGTGAGAAAAGTCAATATTTCAGGAGAACGGTGTTTGTGTTAAACTCTCATTTGATACTGCACTTTTTTTTTTCTTGTCCAGTCCACAGTTGGGAGTTCAGCTACGAGCCTTAGGAATTTAATGTATCGATTTATTTTACAATTTTATAATGCAAACATCCATATTCGTGAAAATGGCGCTTAGGTGGTTTTGGAATGAAGCCGACGATATATGAATACTGTCAGCTAAATACATCACAATGGAACTTGAATCTTCTACAACCAGTGGTGTTCAGTTTTTTATACACGGTTCATTATTTGAACGTGTGTGGTATTACGGCACGCCCGTAAAAAATCGCTGGTAATTATAGACTAAATAATTTTGAACATTCCAGTTTCTAATACTTATTCCTTAGGTTTCAAGAAATAACGTATTTCCATTTCAAGTTTCCTCCAATTTTACTAGTTTCATAATGTGTATGCATCCTCTTGTATATAATAATTTGGGACCTTTCCGATTTCACGTAAATGAATTCATTTTGCAAATTTGTAACGCCGTTCAAACTCAAACATCCTAGTTGAAACAGGGTTCTCACTCATTTGCCAAGATCAAATTCCCTGACTTTTCCAGGTCACTACTCAGAAATTTCCAGGTACCCCATTTTGTACAAATATATATCATAATTCCATGGGAAAATAAAGATACATCAAAATCTTTCACAGTATTCTTTTCTTAAATTGCTTCATGGTTGGCACATTAGCCTCCAAGTAATTTCAAAAACGATCTAACATTAAATGCCTGCTGTAGCTAAATGAACTTCAAACAATAAGCTATCAAATCACCTGACTTTCCAGACATTTTTAGTGAAATTCTCTGACTTTTCCAGGTGAGTGGGAACCCTGTTGAAATTTCTACCGTACATTTTCCTTATTTAAATCCATAACATGTGGAACAATTAATTATCTATCTGGTCACCATCTGATATATTAAGCCCCCTAATTTTTGGATTTGTAAATGTTTCTTACAAAAAATAAAAAAAAAATAATAATAAGGAACTATATATCAGTCTTCATATTCCGTATGCCTTCAACATACCTTGATATGTAAGCGGATTCCTCTGCAAAAGAAGTATTTTCATGTCCCGAGAGGGTGTGAGTTGAAAAACTTTAGAAAAGAAATTCCTTTGCACATTACTAAAGTGACGTGCGATGAAACAGTTTTCGTATGTTAAAAAAAAAAAAAAACAAATTAAAGAATTGTAAGATCCCGTAGTTTAGTCTATAAGGCTCACCTCCGTGCCGTGTCTATGGGTAGTGTTTTGTACCTACTGAATGTTACAGTATTTTTATTTACAATAAAACCTCCCCTCCGTGCCGTGTCTATGGGTAGTGTTTTGTACCTACTGAATGTTACAGTATTTTTATTTACAATAAAATGAACCGTTTAATATCATTAAAAGCAAGTGGAACTCAAATTCTTTAGCTCTGTACAAAAAAAGTCACGTTATTATATGTAATTTTACATGTGGAATAAGCGCCTTCCCTCTGTAAATTTCCCTCCATTACAAAAGATTAAGATCTTACAAATTCAATATTAACGGAGATCTGACATAAATAGCTACTACATATATGAAGCAATACTCTTCTTTTTCTTCTGGAAGAAACACTAGAAATAAGTAAGATTTTATATGTGTAAATTGTTGTAAAACATAAAAAATTTATCTTAATTTCAAGCTAAAATCTAACCTCTTCCGTACTTAATTTATAGTAAAAGAATAGTTTGCAAGTAATATACAAGGTCATCAGAAGAAAGGAACTGCATCTGTACATACAATTCAAGTTTCTGGACAATTATTAGTAGTAAAATTCTCACCTCCGTTACTCAGAGCTGACCGCAGAGGTGAGATTTTTATCACGGAAAGAGAGAATCTACAAATAAAATTAATTGGTAAATAAAATTCACAAAAATGAAACAATATTTCTACTGATACACGGACTTCCTTGGTTCTTTTCGAAACTGTTTTTATAACGTATTCATATACAAGATATCTACTGAACGTCAATTTTCAAATTCCAGATTTTTTGTAGGTTTTCCACGTCTGTTTTTCTACTTTTCCGGGTAATTAATTTATAACATTTTTTTTTTTTTTTTTGCAAACAAAAAAATGCTTATCAATTAAAAGATGCATATACTAAGCACATACTATTTCATTAAGTCATTACAGAACATTAAAAAAAATATATTTATGTACTAACTAAAATGATGTACGTTTTAGAGAGATTTCAAACAAGAAAATAAAGTAGAATATTTCCTACCAGAAGACAGTATAGAAAATTGTGCAGTAACAAACAAATAAATAGTACAAGCGAAATGTATATTTTATAATAAAAATTTCACCGAAAAATCAGTTCAGACTGACAACCTGACTTCTTGGAAGAGGCCACAACCCCAAAATCTTTTTCTACAGGTTGCAAAGAGTATTATTCATACAAAATTGGTATAGATGTGATGAAAGGAGTAGAACCATTTCCAAGTAATATATATTTGGAATTCGCAACACTGACAAACGTGGGTAAAATTCGTGAAATCCTGTCTCAGGGGGAAATCAACATACTGGAAAAAGACCGTATGCAAAATTTCATAGCTTCTATTAACTATAATTATGAAGTTCAGTTGATGAATCGGTGAGTGAGTTTGTGGGATTGGCAACAGTGAAAAAATTGGTTCTTGGTAGAGCGTACAACCACGTCGTTTTCTAAAGTTACCGAAGAGTATTCATGCACAATTTTGTGTACATATGATGAACGGTGTACAAGCATTTGCAAAACCTATCTTTTTAAATGTTGGCAACACTGACTAACGAAGCTGAATTTCGTTCCGTTCTTAGTGAAACTTCATGAAACGTGGGAAGACAATATGCAAAAATTTCACAGTTCTATCCAGGTTAGTTACTGAGTTTCTGTGATTGTCCCGTGAGTGAATGTATCTGTGATTTGTAGGCAACATTGACAAGTTTGTTACTAGACAGAGCTTTCAATCCCATAGTCATTTCCTAATTGTGCCGAAGAGTGTTCAAACAAGATCTGGTGTAGATATGATATACAGTGTAGAAGCATTTGCAAAGAATGTTGACAACACTGAGTAACGGGGGTGAATTTCGAGATCCGTTCGTTCTTAGTGGAACTTTGTATGATGTGGAAAGACTAGATGTAAAATTTCGGTGCTTTGTCCATATTTGTTACGTTCTGTTGATTAATGCGTGGGTAAATATATGAGTGATTTGTTAGTAAAAAAAATACTGATAACTTGTGTTCTTAGCAGAGCAATGAACCCCACAGTTGTTTTCTAACGGTGCCGAAAAGTATTCATGCAAAATTTGATGTATACATGATGAACGGTGAAGAAAAAATTTCAGTAGGTTTTTTTCCTACTCCTTTCATTATATCTACACTAAATTTTGTATGAAAATTCTTTGCCACCTGTAGAAAACGATTCTGGGGTTGTGGCCTCCACCAAGAATCCAAGTTTTTGATGTTGCTAACCCATCACTTATTCACTCGCTCACGACAGACCTTAGTAATTAATGTGGATATAAGCTGTGAAATTTGTACACGGACTTTTTCCATCATGTATCCCCAAGAAAGGATTTGACGGAATTAACCCAGTTGCTAGTGTTGCCAACTTCTTTAAACATTCAATTCTTGCAAAGGCTTCTTCTATACTATTCATATCACATCTACACAAAATTTGCGCATGAATACTCTTCGGCTTCATTAGATAACGGATAACGAAGTACCCCGCAAGTTCCTCAGTTGTAAGTGTTGCCAACCTATTTTTAAATTTAGATTTGGCATCATATACTATACTTCTGAAACACTATTCGACATATCCCTACCAACCTTGACACCAATATTGCCTGCTACCCTTGAACAACGTCTGATAGGGCTCTCCACCCCAGTTGCCAGTGTTGCCGCCTTTTTTTTATCATGGTGCTTCTGAATTGCACTTCACAATTGTTTTACTACTGAATGGGTATGTCTATGTTGTTAAGGTTCTTAAAAAACATGCAAACTGGCATGGGGGCTGATAAGTTATTGCACTTACACTGTTAGAAAACGTTAGGCATTTTTTTACCTGTTGGTTTTTGCTTTCCTGACGATTCTTTCTTTTCTTTATATAGTTGCAATAAAAACTTCTCAGTATTTGTACAGCAAATTTCAAGAGAAAAGTTCATATTTCTACATTAACTCTGAAGAAAGTTACTCTCTCTTTTCAATATGCCCTTGAATCACAACATTGTCCTCGCGACTACTATTTCTCATCTTAGGACAATACGTCCAGAACCAATGGACCAATTTTCAAACGGCTCGCGGTTTGGAATCAGCAAGCACATCAATTTTCATCACCTTCTAGGAAGGGTGGATATCAGACTCAGGATGTCTTGACATGGAATGACCCGAAATTATCTACTTCTGTTATGGTATTGAATGTACTTCAAATGTTACATTTATTTATTTAAAATGCGTAAAATACAGAACGTGATGTAAAATCATGAGGCGATATGAGTTCAAGATCACGCATATGCCCTTGCAGTCACATCACCCTCTCATCTTATATCACATTTTGCATTCTACGCATCATCTAACTGAAGTATCTAATAAAGAGGAACTTTTTTAAAGTATGTGGAAATATCAGTTTTCTACTTTTTGATTTCCAAATCACTCTAATTTATATTCAGTGATTTTCTCAAGCTTTCCAGCTCTTGAGGATGAAAGATGACTGAATTCCTGGAAAGGAATTGGTCTATTGTACGAGACGCACTCCGGAAGAAACTTTATAAGAAAAATACCCTATACGTAAATTATTGATCTGTTATTTATCATATAAAAAAACCTGGAAGAACAATTTTCTCACTAAGACTGACAGACACAATCACCTCGAGTAGGGCTAATTATTTTACGTTAATCTGATTATTCGTCTTATCCACTAAGGAATATTTTTTTAATTTGAATTTAATTTTTAAGGAACTTTGGCTCAGGCAGGATGGGTGATGATTGGTGGAATGAAGAAAATAGGAGGAAACTGGAGAACCCCGAGAAAACACAAGCACGTGGTGTTTGTCCACAACAAAGCCTACATTGCACAAGACGGCAAGGTTCTAGAACACAGGTACCCCTGACTGAATTCAATATACTAGCATTAGCAAATAGTCTTTTCTAATTTGTTTATGATATACTAAGATGAACTAACCTAACCTAACATTTAGCAACAAAACATACGTCAACAGAAATTACTTATGGTTTTCAGTGTAAAAGTATAGGGGGACCTTCTAGAACCTTCCCCACAAGAATACCCAAGCGCCAGGGGTAAGCGCACTAACAGTTGAGCCACAGCGACCAAACTTTAAGGAAGAATCCTGGACATGCAGCTAAGGCATAAACAAATCACAAGTGTGAGCGATGGCGTCGCTCGGTTTTAATAAAATGCTATTTTACCAACAGATGTACAAGGGCATAAAATGTGTAAGTATACCTCAAAAGGACACTTACCCCAAGTTCACTGTAAAGGTATCAATTACTACATATTACAAATCCATCCTTAAACAATGTATATCTAAATAACAAAGGTTAGTTGCAGCAGTGTCAGGTAGTCAACATATGTACTCTTTAACGTGATAATGTGGAGCGTGTACGGTTCTGTAAACCTTGTGAAACTGGACAAAAACTCAGTTAACAATCATAATTGATTTATTAATACAAAACACTCTTAAGATCAGAAATTATTTTTTTCTGGGAAACCAACAGCTGATTACCATATGAATGAGCATTCCAATTTACCAAGTGAATCTAACACGCTTAGGCCTAGAATTAGTATCTAATGACACATGTAGGGCCTCACCTTGAATATTTGTATGCCATTCGTTCTCATGATCGTTTTCATCACTCTCTGTTATCAATTTATCTTCATAATTATGTGCAGGATACGTTAGCATATTCTGCAACAACCACTGCTAATATTTGCACCTTCAAAATCAGAAAATGCTTTTATCTAACGCTATGATGATAGTCTACATCAAAGATGATTATCTCCACTTGTCACATTATCCACAAAATTAAAATATTTACTACTACAATAATAATACTGTGGGTAATGTTCCACCGCCAAACTAAGTAAAGCGTTAAGTACTCTCTTTAAGTTTCATGCACTATATTCCACCATTAGCTTACTGAGAACACTTTTGACACACGAAAAATACCGTAATGGGCCTAGAATACGACACGTCAAAGTCCGAAAGATCATACAAGAAAGACAGCAAGTGTCCCGTAAACAAAAATTGCACTAAACAGCTATGTTCTACTCATACTTAAGCTGATATCAATGGTTGTAGGGTCGGAGAAATTCAGTCGTGTACTATTGGATGTTACGCTACGATTTCTACCGAACGTATCGAAGGTTGACGAACATTCGAAAACATGGCTGCGCCCGGCTCACACAGTTTATTTACATCTATTTTACCAGATAATTTAATCTCTATCCAATCCCCATTTTTTAAAATAAACCCATACATATATAGATATACTCCTATTCAAGTAATACTGTACCTAGAAATTAGTTTTTTATTCATGGAACGCAACCGAGAGGAAAACTATCGCAAGTAGCAGGTTCAACATTTTCGCTTTCTACGCGTATTTCATGTTGCAAAATCACACACTGTAGCAACGTTGCCAACCTCGGAACGCAAGAAGGCCGTACACCACTTGAAAATAGGCCGTATTTTTTACCTCAGGGCCGTATATTTGAATCATACCTCAAGTTAACATTTTACTACTACAATTTCCAAGTTATCGTTCTATATTTTAGGGAATATGAGAACAATTATATGGGAGAAAATGTTTAAAAGTAAGTAATTTGTGACTCAAGAAATTAAGCTAAAATTCTGAATGAATTCCCTATTTTAGCTATAAAAGCAATTTAAATTTAAGGTAAAAGTAAGTTGACTTTTCACTCACCATACTTAGTTGTCGAAAGTGAAGGGGTCGTCTTCGTCGTCATCAGCATCTCCATCATCACCGCATAGATTGCTGCTTTGTTGTTGAGAAGGTTGCTTAGGAATCCCATAAAGACAACGCTTTGTCATTGATTTGAGCATGTCTTCAGTGGCAATAAAATCTCGACATGTTGAGCCATTATTCTGGACGCACTGACTTGATAACACACATGCACTAATTGTTGATGTTAAAAGTCGATTTCTCTGTTTCACTTTTATCAAATTTATTTTACATCTGAAATTCCTTTAACTCTGCCTGACGTTTTGCACTAGCTCCAAAATAATTATAAATACTGCGAGCTAAGTCCTCACAACTTCTAGGGAGGTATTTGCAAGCCTCACTTGCACAGAGATGAAGTGAGTGACATACACACTTTAATACGATTATACCGGGACACCTTTTTTTAAAACGAGTCATGACCGAATTCCCCGAACCCATCATTACGTTGCACCCATCCGAAGCAAACCCAACACAGTTTTCCAAAGGAATGTCAAATTCTGATATAGAGTTAATAATACCCTGAAATAAATTTTCACTAGTTGCACCTTGATTCATTTTACCAGAGTTCGCATCGTCATGAACATTGAGGTTCCAAAATTTGCTTACAATTTTATTTGAAGCAGAATCGAAATAACGGACCACAACACACGAAGTTTTCACACTCGCGATATCCGTAGATACGTCTGTTAGGACACTGAATTTTACAGACTTTAACGCGTTCGCTAATTCCGTTTCATGACACCTACCTATAACATTTTTCACGATTGCTGTACACTTGGTGCGTTTCATTTGCATTTATTCTGCAATTTTTGAATCAGGGAAAGACTGTTTTATCACGTCTTGCAAGTGGTCCATTGCTTTAAATGATATATTATGCTCTGCTAGGAAACCCGCGAACTTAATTTCTGCTACGTGAGATGGTCCTCTTTTATTAAAAATGAACTTAAATTACGCTGACTAGAAAACGACACACTTTTCATGTTTTTTATGTGACTTTCACTTTTGTGTCTTTTCACATTACTTAAATCCGATACAAAACTTACGTTACATACTTTACACTTAGCTTTATCCTCAGTCACTGGATCACGACATAACCAATTCTTGTGTTCTGGATTTTTTTCCCACGCTTCTCTGTATCGTTGTTTTCTTCTTTCAGTTTTAGTCTTGTTCTTTCTTGGTGTAGATGGACCACATTCGTCCTCGGAGTCCATCCTTATTTACTTACAAAAGTCGTATAAACTAATAATATCACTAACCTTTATGAAAATTTTAACGCACTAAAAAAACATAAAACGCAGAAAACTTTTACATTCACCCGACACTAATCACACTATGCACAGCCCGATCGTCATCTGTTACAGATGTAAGCAAGTTACAGCTTACAGCGAGCGAGCGACATTGATCCAATTCAACTTCTCTTCACTGTCTTCAGAACCAACGGGACTTCCCCGAAAAGAAAGCCAAGCCAACGGAACATTCCCGAAGCGAAAGCCAACGGGAAATACCCGAAAAGCAATTCTCAATCTCATCGCTGTTGTAATAGGCCTACTCACCTGACTTCAATGCTTAATGCTGCTGATCGCTAGGTCACCAGATTACCCATTCAATTGAAGAAATATTTTTAGTTAACTATTCCTTATGTCTATTTGATGTGATATTTTGTTTTTTTAATTTTCAATTTTGCCCAGGGCCGTATAAAATGCGTACGGCCCTGCATTTGGGCCGTAAGCCGTATAGAGGGGTGAAATTGCCGTACAAATACGGCCAGGGCCGTACGGTTGGCAACGCTGCACTGTAGGGATAGGCAAAAAATAGCGTAGCAGCTACTTTTCACTGCTACTTTGGGTAATTGCAATCACTGCTATCAATGACAGAAAGTAGCAGCTACTTTTTTCTGAACGTCGCGAATGGGTATAAAACAGCAAACCGAGGGAGAAATAAGAAGCTGTTACTTCATTTTCTTTGTCTGTCCCTTATCAACAGAAACAAACACGACAGTTGACTAATAGTATAATATAGTCCGACCCACGTGCAGGGTCTTCTTCTCCCCCTCTTTCTCTTCCCTTATCTTAAACTCCCTAACCATTTTAGTATGCAGTGACCCCAACCAGGCCACTTTGTGACTAACTCACCAATTTGAACTCAGCCACCAAAAATTATATTTTTTTTCTATTGTTTATATTTAAGTTTTCAGCCACTCTCTAGGAGTTTCTACATCCAATCTAGCCATAGAAATGACTGTTTCCCTCTGGAAATATAGCATTTTAACTACACAACTTTTTATTCTAAATTCTAATGTCAGCCTACCAAAAACAAATTTATATCGAAATAATATGTCCTCCAACCTGTTGCGCAAAATGGAAAATTCCTTTTTTCCTCCCACTAGATCCGAGTCTACCAACCCCTACAAGTGTAGTATAAGGTGATATCCAGAATGGTTAAGCCTAGAGATGTGATTTTCACAACGGTTTTCAGTATTACTAAGCTGTACCTTCTTATAGGAATTTACGCTGTGCAAAATTTACGTACTTGGTAGTTTAAACTTGACAGTGTTAGTTGGTAGACAGGTGGACAAGAGGTTTTTTTATTTAATTTTTTAAGGGAAAATAAAAGCAGTATCGGCATATATTAAGATTTTTATTCTGTTGCCTATATCGTAATTGTTTTCCAGCTGGAAGCTACTTGATGATCAGATATGCGGTGTACTATTTAGTTCCCGAATCACGTGGGGGCAGCGTGCGTGTGAACAATTTCGCAGTCTGACGAAGAGTGAATATTAATATTTACAATTCGTCGCTGGGAAAACAAAGTGGCGTATCTAAATACAAAAAAAAAAAAGTCATGGCTATCTCTGTGTGGTCATCTATGGACTCATGCAAATATTGCCTTCAAGCTTTGTTTATTTCTGCTGGGCATCTATGAATTAGGGATAGAACAATTGCTTAATTTTGGTTGAAAGGGGGTTCTAAAATCACTAAAATTTTGTTTACGTAATATTCAACGACCCTTGCAACGTCACAGTCTAATGCATATCTATGGCCAACAGTTTCTGAATCTGAGGAACAAAATATTGCACAGAGGGACAATATATGCTCGAGCACAGCAACATCCATACTTTTCACAGCTTCGCCTATCAGTCTGTGAAGTGTAACAAGATCTCGAACAGGGATTTGGTCAAGATAATTCTTGATTAACCCTCAAAAGAAAAGAAAAAATAGAAGGGAGTGATATCAGGAGAGCGCGGAGTCCAGGCGATTGGTCCGTTACGGCCTGTCCACCTCCCAGAGAAATACCAATCCAGAAGTTCCCGAAGAGGAGCCACATGTTCAGGTGGATTAAATGTAACCTAAACTATTAGCGATGTAGAACATTTTGCATTGCTCAATCTTTTTCATTCTGCGATGCTTTCTAGCCGGCGACCCACAAAAATAATTTTCTTGTTTATACTAAGCAGTTTCGTTTCACTTTGTTTTAGATAGTATCCTGAAAGCTTCAACATCTCCCCATATGATCAAATTTCGCATTAACCTTGAACTTGGGCAACCTTTCTTAGTGCTTCGATTATTTTTGTCTTTTTGTGTAAAATTTGCTCTTCACTTCAAAAAATGACCGTTGAATTTCTGTATTTGATAATACATAAGCTAATTGTGTTTTCCAAAAACTATTCAACAAATTCCATTTTTTTTTATTTTTTTTTTTTTTTAGTAATTATGAAAACAGTAAGGAAAATAAAATACCTTCTATGAAATTTATTGGTTTTAATCTACAAAAGCCTAGTTAAAATTATTCTTTCACCTCCCATCGCGACCTCCTTGGACATAAACGTTGAGAAACCCTGCTCTAGGTCATGTAGTTTCTGAGCTGTGACTGGTTGCAAATTTGCAATGGTACTGGGATTTTATGGATACCCGGTATATTGTAGCAAGTAAAAGTGTAACTTTAATATATTAAAATGTCGATGAATTATGGGAATAACTGAAAAGTTATTAAGAAAATTAATTAGTTATACATTTTATAAAATTATACAAACATAAGTTATAAGAAATGATGTATCAATAAACATATACCATACTTTTATCTGCGGTTACTCTATTTTTGGTATTTAGATCACAATACTTATACATAGGATTCTAATAAAACTGGACCTCAGAGAGGGAAGGGGGCGGAAGGTTTGTGTGCTTGCTTTCTATGCACCTGGGCTGGGTTGCAAGAAAATATGTGTAAACTCTGACTTAAGTCAGACCATCGAGCTCTACATAATACTGGAATGGCAACTTAGTGTTAAAGATAGACGCCAGAGCAAACGTTTAAACTTGTTTGTCCACTTCCAGTCCAATCCAATGTGGACCAAATTTTCAGTTCTAACTCAGTTTTAAACGCTTCCTATCGCTGTGCGGCCCGTTTTTGATTTAAGGAGTCACTCCAGTATTATGTAGAGTTCGATAGTCTGACTTAAGTCAGAGTTTACACATATTTTCTTGCAACCCGACAGATTTTACACTTAAGTATTTTTCTTGCAACCCAGCCCAGGTCACTGCTTCAATTCCCTCCGGGGTCACTGAAGACAGAGTGGTTCGCAGTCAACTTTACAAAATAATGTAGGTTTCGTCCTTAGAAGCTCACATGCTCGTTTATAGGACGTTAATGACAATTGAGTCAATCAATCCAACGAAACTGAATCATGCGACGGGCTTTCTGGGACAGTGAAAGTATTGATGGTTTCACTAGCATCAATGGATTCTCTTTCACATTCAATACTGAAAAGGTTGGGTTCACTGAGTCTGTTTTGAGTCACAGAATTCCCTAGATAGCTCTTTGTAAGCTTTAACTTTGGAAATGAGTGCTCGCCCGACACTAAACCCACTAAGATCGTTGGGGGCAACCCGTGAGCTCTACTGAACGATACCAGAGTGCTCGATTGCATTACAATTCTATTGATTATATAAGACGGAAGGAACACTTAATTATTACATGTTAATTGAGAAGGCCGTTCAGGGCGACGCAAAGAATATTTCGATGAGGATGAATGCGAGCACGCTAGAGTATTGGGCCCGCCTGTTTTGTAGACCCCGTTAGGCCACTAACTGCAGAGCTACATAATATACCTTTGTTAAAACATTAAACGCTTCTCCTCAAAGTTAGAACAAAATAGATAAGTAACTTTGTTTTCTGCGTTATTTATCTCAAGATAAACGCCCCAATTTGCGCATTAGTAGTTTACGCCCAGGGCAAATTAGATTAATGTTATTTATCTTGTCAGCAACATTTTAGTGGCATAAAATTTGTTTGTAAGTGTAGACAGGCACATCGCCAGCCACAAACTGTTGGGATGGGGAACACGGAAAATCTAGTTAAATGCGAGTAACAATATACAGGGAATACATTTAGCAACGCAACGCAGCCCTTGTCGGCCGAACTCGCTCTTGACTCACCTGTCCCAACCCGCCAGTCGGCCCGTGGCTCTCCCATGACTTTGCGCCTCACAATTTATTGCTGAATACATTTTGTATTTCTTTCCACGAATTTTACACATACTAATAATGAAGTCGGTTTTTCAATACATCCGGCATACAGTGGTATTAAAATATGTGAATTAAATTACTTTACAATTAGAATTCAACGTCTGGCCTAAAGTTACCAGAGAACCATGGGTCGCTTTGTGGGCGGGACGGAGATAGGCTAGTCAAGGGCGAGGTCGGCTGACAAGGCGGAGTTGCGTTGTTGCTAAACGTATTCTCGGACTAAGTGAATTTTGGAATCATACTCTTCAATTTAAAACGATATCCACATTGTAGCAGAAATTTCTTTGTATGTATATACTGTATACATATTTTTTTAAAGGAATATTCAATTTCTTATCTAACAACATTTTCCAAAATTGTATCATACACAGTAAAAACAGTTAATACAACACAATGCGGTGTCCCAGTATGACTACCACTTTTGTGTGTTAAATCAACCAAACATACGGTGTTGATTTCGGTACTAGTAGAAATAAAAAATTTACGGCTCCAGCGAGATTTGAACATAGGTTGCTGAGTGTAATGATAAGTGTCTTACCGTCTGGACTAAATCGCCAGACAGAAAAAAACACTAGATTCCAAGAGTATCCAGAGGGTCAAAACCACAAACACAAACAAAGTTACCCTCACGACTTATGCCATGATTTAATCACGTTTCCATTTGTCAATTAGGGATAACAAAATAGAGAGTCATTAAAGTGATTTCGTGCCACTAACTTAGTTTGTTTTGAGTGCTCAGCTACATATTTTTGACCCGCTACACTGTTTGAATCTAATGCAGTCGCTTAATTCAAATATTGTTCAATAAATATCCTTTGCATCTAGCGTTATTTCTGTATGGCGATTTAGACAATTCGGCAAGACGCTCAACTTCTAACTGAGCAACCAATGTTCAACTCTCGCTGCAGCCGTAACATTTTTCTCCCAGCACCGAAATCAACACCGTGTCTTGTGTTCATTTAATACGATAAGAAAAAAACTGGTAGTCTCACTGGGACACCGCATTATGTTGAATTAATACAGCTATTTTTTTACTGCGTACTTTAAAGCTGATCGCACTTTTCACCACAACTTAATAGCAAAGAAGTAAATCCTAGTGAAATTATACACCTTTTTAGAACAACATAGAGCTATGCCACTTAGATTTTAGGTAAAGAAGCCGAAGATATTTGTTCTAATTAATTATTCACTAATTATTACATAAATAGTTTTCAGACAGTTATAATATGCACTTCTGCTCTATGAAGGCCTAACATTAATCATTCTACTGAAAAGATAACATGCTAAAGATATATAAGGTAGTCTAAAATGGTGCTTTTACACTGATTTTTAAGTTTGGAACGAATTACTACCATTTAGAAAGGGTTTTCCTAAACTGCTACTTTTCACAGATATAAAAAAGTAGCAGTTTATGTTTTCACTGCTACCAAAAAGTAGCAGTTTTGCCCACCCCTATTCCCTAACACACAGAATAATGTCATCTCAGCGCAACTATCGAACACGGATACGACAGCGGAGAACTTTGCTCGAAAGTTTCTGAAAAGGTTCCAATAGGGTTAAGAACGAAATTTATGGGAAGGCTCAATGATAAA
This sequence comes from Lepisma saccharinum, assembly GCA_022664845.1. Taxonomy (NCBI): domain Eukaryota; kingdom Metazoa; phylum Arthropoda; class Insecta; order Zygentoma; family Lepismatidae; genus Lepisma; species Lepisma saccharinum. Next base: position 93,616 of record JAGDQP010000037.1, read on the forward strand.
GCCCATCTCCATAATTTTAATATAATTTTAAATATAAATTGAAACACAACCGCTCTCAGACACGGAAAAGTTTTGCATTAAGCTTATGTTATAAAGATCTGACGGATCGGGCTGGATCTCCGTCCAAGCCAATTTTTGGTCTTTGGTTAAAAAGAACACTACTATAGACCTATGCAACTACTACCTACGAATAAATGTTCCCTTCTGCTCCCATATTATGCATTTGCAACATTTTATACGTGCATAACGTACATGCTACGCCGAGTAATGTTATGCCAAAAATTAGCAAGCAAAGGAGAGTTAATCGTCAGATTATTTATTTCTTTTATTATAAGGGAAAGAAAGAACTAACATATCATGTGATTTTTTCTGTCCCTTTCTTTACGCCTTAAAAATGTTTAACAGAACAAGTCGTTGCCATAGAGTTAGGAAGAAAATAGAGAGAACATACATGACGTCACATGAAGCAAAATTCGGTTCACCGGCAGCCATCTTGTGTGGCTCCATTAGAGTCCCTCTATACCGAGTACTGTAAGGATTGCCTTTTTCGATAGAGCATGAGTGTACCTCAGAGAGGCAATACACTGAAAAGAGGGTCTCTGAATATGGGGCCCACACAAGATGGCCGAAATGCCTCGTCCCTTCCGTCTCTAGGCTTCATTCCCTACGGTTCCCTCTATTTATATTCCTAACTCTATGGTCGTTGCAATCGTACACGTTCATTAAGAATTATTTAGAAGAAATCGTGATCTATTCACTCACTCCCTGTGTTCACCTACGCCATGGTGACGTTCTTACCGGTATAGGCCGGCTTTTCATGTGCCCTTGCGATTTCTTTGAGCAGTCAATAGAAATATATGAACACGTGTTTCAATTGCCTACATAAAAAAGTCTCGCCTGCATGAAACGCCGGCCTTATTTATTCTCGAGAGGCCGACGTTATAGTTCAGACATTACATGAGCAACAGCGCTGTGGACAAACAAATATATGTGAATATTTACTAAAGCGTTATTTGTGCAGAGTAAGAAATCTTGTAACTACTTAATTTAATATAAACTCGTATATAATAATTTGTGCGTTTTTCGTAACAACTGAGTAAGAATCCATGACTATGACCAAAACACGTTCTGATTTTAATTTTAATATAACTTTATTCATATATGAGCACAGCGGGTAAAGGGGGTTAAAAAGGCAGCAGCCCAGGGCCTGTCAAACAGTGACGTCGCGTATTAACGTTCACAGGAGCACGTGAACTGCCAACTAATTTAGAATTATTATTATTATTATTATTATTATTATTATTATTATTATTATTATTATTATTATTATTATT
>JAGDQP010000037.1:94959-133426 GCA_022664845.1 Lepisma saccharinum
TTATTATTATTATTATTATTATTATTATTATTATTATTATTATTATTTTCGTTTCAGATTGTGTTTCTTATCGAAAGATTTAAAAACATACCACATTTTAAATTGTTACACTGAGGCATAGGTATACAGTTCGTTTATCAAGTTGTTATTACTCTACACTTTGTTTCCAGTTCACATTTCGTTTGTGAACGCGTTGCCCCATATGCGCTTAACTGGCGTTAAGCCTAACTTGTAACATTGTGTATATGGGACCTCGGCGTGCACAATCCTAGAGTGAACGAAGATAGCAGAAGAACAGGAGTGAGCACTGTTGCTAGCTCTCCTTGACTTTTCCACCCGTTTTCGTGTTTAAAATGTAATTAAATCTTCTGGCAGAAGCAAGAATAAACGTTCATTACACACCAAAATCGCAAAATACACAATAAATCGTTTATGGACAAATATATTAAACGCTTAAATAACATAATGTTGCATCTCTATTTACATAAAATTGTTTTTGAGTTCCAGTATCAGTAATAAACGAAGAGCTAATGAACAGTATCAAGCAGTTTGCAACATTGCGTAAACAATAAACAACCTTTTTTTCAGTGTGTCGTTCAACCAAAGAGTTATAGATAAGTTTGCTGCCCAGAAAAACAGAAGAATGGACTTCATATACAAATAAAAGTAAGAAGGATATATTTAATTTCTTCTTATTATTATTATTATTAATATTTTGTGTATGTATTTACTGTGAAAGACAATTTTCATTTGTATACTTTCGTGGAAAACTGCTCTGAGATACATTCGTCGCTGCACTGTCGAGCATTTGAACCAGCATACCTCAAAAAGCGAGATGATTCCTTACCAGTCCAACTACTTATTTTTGTGTGGAGTTCCTTTTCCATTTCTTAACTCGGTAAATAAGTTCTATTTTCTATTTAGCACATTGAGAAATGGTTTCAAGCTATCGAACGATGTGTTTCTTGTTCTCGTATTTTCTTCGTTGCTCTTTGGAGCAGAGATTCTGCCAGGATTTTCAGTTTTTGGGGTTTTAAATAAAAATTGGGGTTGTAACTGGAGTTTTGCACGGTTTCCACTATTTTTTACAGTAACAATTCATACTTGGGATAAGCTCGACAATTTGGGGGGGTGACAGCCCCGAAAAGGGGGTCTGGCGGAATCACTGGTTGTGAACTACCACCTTTCAAGCCCACGAGACGCCACTGCTGTCAAATGTAGATGAGTAACCTATGTAAATAGTAAAGCCCACAGGGATTGGTAATAGAGGTCCTAACAGAGTCAATAGCATACGGTCCGGTCCACAAATAACTTAATCCAATACTGGTGATGATATAGCATTCTGTTGCATAATTAACCATCAGGATTGTTCGGGCAATCTGTAAGTTAGAATATAACTATGTTCATGAATGTGACGTCAATGTTCATTTGTGCAATCTTGTGAAGTTCTTACTCCAGAGAGCGGGTGCATGTTTCCTTCTGCTATCAAGTTCGGCATTTATATCCTCTTGTGTCACACCTACACTGAGAACGCAGCAAGACTGTCAATTATCTGCACTCTGCCACACTCGCTCCCGAACGCAAGATTTTATTATCAGAACTACCTGCAGGTCTCCTCAACTCATGTAGAAACACTTCCGGTACGAATTGCCCACTCTTAAGTAGCTTGAACTATAAGTAACACTACTCCCTCGGGCTTGCAAATTAGCCGGAAACTACGTCAGTAGTTGAGCACAATAGTGACCTCTTGGAGTTTCTGTGCAAGTCACGTGTGCAATATAAAAACACCGCACCTGACCTTACCTTACTATACCCTTGGCCACTACTTTTATTAAATTTCCTAATGAATATATACATAAAAACGTAAAAACGTCATTTTCAATATATATATATATATATATTTAAATATATATATATTTAAAGTTAGAACCCGGGAGCTGTGGATCAGATTCCCGATACGTTAACTGTTACTCTATGCTGCCAGCTGCAGAATCATCGCTTCTTAGTGTTACTTATTGTTCAAGGCCATAGATTTAATGAGGCCTATAATACACACAAGGCGTTCTGCGCCTGCGCGTATTAGCTCTTCCACGTGCTCAACTGCTGCCATAGTTTAAGGCTAATTTGCTACCCTGAGAAAGTCAAATAAGTAACAGCGAGAAGCGCTCAATCCGGAAGTTGCAGTTTGGTCTTGTGGTTAATGCGTCGGTAAATGATACGAAAGTCCCGGGTTCGAACCCTGGCGTCGTTTTTTTACATTTTTTAAAAAGAAAATTAAAGTTTTTTTGTTTTTTTTATACAAATACACAAGAGGAAATTAAATAAAAGTTGTGATTTACCGTATAATTTTAATAGAGGCCATTAAAGACTAGGATGTATATAAACCCACCAGGGGAGAATGCAAGGGAAAGAGGGTGCGGTGCGTCGTTAGCTGCGGGTGGGGGGCGAGCCCCCCGGTTAGCGGTGGGCATACGCAAAAGTATTGTTTACGCAAAAGTGCTGTTAACTTATTGTGCTGTGCCCTGCTGGAAGTGTTTCCATGTGGGCTCTCCTTAGAGACAGAGCCCTGCTGGTAGTTCTGAAAAAATATCTTGCCTCCGGAACAGGGAGCATAAATTACTTGCACTTGTGACACTACTTCCGCTCGCTTCGACCATTCGAATAGTTGAGATACAAGTTTCACCACTTACTCGAACCCAAAAGTGTGTACAAGTTCAAGCAGTACAATCCACCCGAGTGTAACTAATTGTAACAAAATTTGTACAGTTGGAGATTCCGAATTTTCTACAAATATGCACAAATTTTCTACAAATATGCACAAATTTTCTTTAACTATTCTGAAAAATTCCATTAGTCTTACTGTTGAAGCTATTAATTTCAAAAGAAAAAGTACTTTTAAAAAGTATAAAAAAGTACACTTTTTTAATATTTGAAGCGTATGCGCGAACAAACGTCTAAGTGATATTTTCAAATAAACAAAATCACGAGTACATTTTTATATATAACACGAAAAATATGAGCCATAAAATATTCTAACATGTCTTTGTGCAAAGTATGAATATTTTATGGTTCATATTTTTCCTGTTATATATAAAAATGTACTTGTGATATGTTTTATTTGAAAATGTCACTTAGAAGTTTGTTCGCACATATGCTTCATTTAATGAAGATACGTGATACCCTCATCAAAAACTAGATACTACAAACAAATAATGTATGAATCAAGTATTAAGAAGAGATACTATGACGTACTAGTTGCAAACCCAGGGCTCAGTTACTCGTAACCGTATAAGAATTCGAGGGTAGCGATCGGCACTCATCTGATGGGAACTGAGGAAATACCATGTAAAAAACTCAGTTAGTATGACTGCCGCTGAGCTCGAACCCAGGACATACCGAAGACTAAACCAACGCTCTACCAACTGAGCTATGGTCTTAATAGATAGTGATAAGTAGACATTTTAATATATATATATATATCAGTATAAGTTCTAAACCTAACTTGTCAATGTAGTTCAGATCTGAACAAAAGATGGTACTGGATATTTTGCTGCAAGCTCTTTCTGGCTAATGTCTCAGAACTGTCCAAACATGAAATTTGACCCAGCAAAAACGCGGCTAAATAAATCTGGGTTGTGAGACTTTTCTTCTGTTCAAAACGAGACTTCTCAATGATGAGACTTCAAAATTTACCCAAGACTTCTCATTTAAGAGGTCTTCCTTTGCAATGTTTCTTCATCTGGAGAAAATCCGGCTATTTATTGATGGGGAAAATATACTCAGGTGCTCAGATTTCTCATCGAAAACAAACACATTTGAATTTTTAATTAGTTCATCATATGGGTACTCTGGGTCTCCTTTCCAAAATATCATTTCTGCTCTTACATTGACAGCTTCTGTGTTTTCATAATGGAATGGAGTTGCCGTTGAAATATAAAATAAAAACATTACGACATGTATTGTTTGATTTTCAATAACCTGTTCCGTCAAACGGGGTGACTTGAGACAGATTTTGAATGTTTGTTCAGGTTTAGTCACTTTATCCGTTTTCGAAAGGTATTTGATATGGATTTCTGCAAATGCTCATTTATGATCGGATATATGACATTAACAACATTTATTCCTCAGAAGCACATTGGTTATAAATTGAAACGCATTGTCTCGAGTCACCCCGTTAATTGGGGGGTGACTTGAGACATAAACGTTATTCGTTCGTTAGTCTTAAATGATGTGGCTATTGGGATTAGTTGAAACAGAAATTGGGATTTCAATTATTTTTCTAATATACCAAAGGTGGTTTAAAAGTACAAAACTTCAATAATGTAAACATACAGTATGGCATTCGGTACATTAAAGTTATTGAACTTACACACGAGAAAACCAATTTTAAGTAAACGTGAACAAATCAATCAAAACGGCGTGCCTTACAACTGTAGGTGGCTTCAACGTGCTAACAATATCTTGCACATGGAAGGATGATACGTTCTCTGTTGTTGGATATATGTAAATTCCTTTCACCGTTGCACTTCCTTTCACAAAACTGGCGGTCACAATATCTCCCTCGATTATAATATTCTGGCTAGAAAAAGCAAACGATGTCCTTTGTCTGATTCAAAACTGACAAATTCTCCAGTTTGAAAACAGTAGCTGGTATCTTCTACTGAAACAACTATGTCTGCATTTGTGACTTCTTCAATAATTCCATTGTTGCTGTCATCTTACAGCTTGTTCGAGCAGGTTGCACGCTTGAACGAGTGAGCACTTTTGTGTTCGAGTGGATGGCGCAGGTTAAACTTCAACTGTTCGGATGGCAGACACGTGTGCAAGTAGTGTAACCCAAGGCAAACACTTTCTGCCCCTGTTCGGGAGCGAGCGAGCGCAGGTGGGTGCAGATAGTTGAGAGTCGTGCTGCGTTCTCGGTGTATCTGTGAGAGAAGGGATTATAGATGATGTTACTTGCTAACAAAATGAAATATGAAACAGCTCGTTCAAGCGAGAACTGCTCGGGATTGCATGAATAGACACTATGACGTAAAATAATTAACACAGTTCTGTACTAACTTACACATCCAATGCAGAGAGTGGAACACCGAGCAGACCACCCGCGTGCCGGACTTGCCAGAAGTTCTGACTCTTCTCACATTCAAACAAAAGATCGCAGATTTTGTAGTACGGCTACTAACACAATTTTGTTTAAATGTACACACACGAAAAAGTCTGGGCCACGGCTAGTTGGTTCTTTGGTTCTCAGATGGTACAGCTCTGTGGTACGAGACGGTGAGACGCTTCACGGATCGGACGTGCTGCGTGGTAGTGCTGATCACTTCGTCTTCTTGAGTTGTGTGTATTTAGTGGCTTCGTTGTCCGTGATTTGTGAGTTAAGTGGGGACATTTATAAGAGTTGTGTTACTAGTTTATCTCAAGTGACATTAGTAATTTAAATATGACTAATTCGAAGCAACGTATAGTTTGTCAAAACACTTTGAAATTAGATTTTCATATTTACCCAACAAAACCGGCGGCATTGGAAATGCAACTACGGTTACGGTTACGGATTTATTTGAACTAAAGGTAGAAGGCGTAGTAGCTCTTCAATTAGACTCATACACTCATTCTTTGTATTTGAAACTTTCATCATTCAATTTAGTGAAACAAATAATCGAAAAACACCAAGGACTTGTTTAATATCATGAAGCTGACAAAACTTTTGATATAACACTATAATTATTACATGACTAAATTAAGTCTCTCATGATCCAATCTCTCCCCCCCAACCCTCGAAGTACCCGATACTTTATTAGTCAAGATTCTAACTGAATATGGGGAAATGTTATCAGTGAAACAAATGTCATATCCAGGCAATTTCCCCTTTCCAGTGTACTCTGGTCGGTGTATAGTCAAAATGAAAAATTTACGTACGGACGTTCTCATGCATTTGTCGATTGGGGGTTACAAAGTTTCTCTTTCTTATCCCGAACAACCCCGACAGTGCTTCTACTGTAAGTCCTATACCCATTTCATTTGTGAATGCAAGGAGAGAGATGCTAACAGGAACACAAAGAAAAAGCCAGTGCATCGCATCCCACTCCAGGTGATAGTGAAGCGACGTCGGCAGAAATTCCGACGAGGAGAGAGGAGGAGAGCTCACATGTATTCCTTTTAGTAGTGAAACTGAAAAGGTAAGTGGCATTACACCTATTCAATTGCAAGACAATAACAAAGGTAATGATCACCAGCAAGTAGTAAACTATAATTCCAACAATAATATAGTTATAGCAAACATAACAAACAAACTATAGTTCATCGAACAGATAGCGACAGTGACATGCTGGTCGAGAATGAGGCAACCGATGACGAAAGTCATGGGTCAATAACAGGTGATAGTACCGATCACAACTTAATCGTTCAAGGCACCATCCCGCCCGGTGAGCGTAAAGCTACCAAAAAGCGTTCTCAATTAACAGACAATAGTGGAAAAAAGAAAACAAACTAAATCATTCAAAGATAGGGTCAGTCAGGAAAACATCCAGTCTGGTCGAATGACTGCGCACTCGAAATTTGCAGAGGCATTTAGTGATTAGTGCCGTACTAGTAACGCACTTTCAATTTCATAACAGTGTTTTTTTTCCCTTGCCAAAATGATTGGCATCTGTGAGTGGAAAACATTTATGTCTTTCTTAGTGATTTTTCTGTTTAAAATATTTTGTGTCAACTATGTATGTCTCTACTCGAATAATGGTGACTTCCGTAGCTATGATCAAAATGAAAAACAGTGCTATCTTATGAAAGTATGTTACAAAATTATCATCTAGCAACCTTAAATCTAGTAGGTAATCACAGTCCAGCTAAACAACAGGTATTGTATTATTTTCTTAAAGCACGTTCAACTGATATACTTTCTGTACAAGAATTATCTTTTGTAGAATTCGATTTTCCGGAGTATGATCTCATAGCGCATATTGTTCCATTTAATGATCGGGGTGTTGGTTTCATCCATATCTATCACAAATCATTTTCGTTTACCTGGTCACAATTTGATTATTATAGAAATAAACAATATCAGTTATATTAACATACATGCTGTCAGTGGTAACAATAATAAACAGGCAAGAGAGACATTTTAATTTCGTGATTCATAATTTTGACATGTATCTCAAACAAATTATGGTGTAGCTCTGCAACAAGTGGTCTCTACTTTTGGTTTACAGGACATCTCGTTAGCTAAATATTCTGGAAAGGACGACACACCTTTTTTACTCACAAGGTTCAAGCCGTTTGGAATGATTTTACACAAATAACGATATAATCCTAACCCGTAAAGATATTTTCATTAAACTGAGTGTTGCTTCGGACCATTATGGTATCCTACTAGATATAAAAATGGAGGGCCACAAGCATTACTCTCCGAGCTATTTTTGGTATTTTAATGAGAGTTATCAACGAGATAGAGAGTACGTTACGATAATTAAAACTTTATTTGAACATTTTATTACAAAAAAAAACAATTTTAAAAATCTCATAGAATGGTGGATATGGGCTAAACAACACCTCATTTGGGAAACCAAACAACATATCCAAAACATAGCTAAGATGAAAAAACAGCAAATTGAATTTTGGTATTCAAAACTAGGTGAACTTTATAGGCAACACATAAATGGTCAAGACGTGTTGTTACAGATTCAACAGATTCGAGCCTTTCTGATTCGTGTGCACTCTCAACAAAAGAAAGGATATTTAATTAGCAGCAAATTTGAACAGGTGGAAATTTTGAATAACCTAACTTGCTGATGATTAAAAGATAACGAAAAAGACGGCAATTGAAGTTTATAAATCAGTATAAAGATAACCAAGGTCATATTCATACTGGTAAAAATGTCTATTCGGCCATTCGTCAACAGTAGAAATCATATTTTCCGGATTTTTCGTTACAAAATAATGACGATTTTTAAATTTTATTTATAATGCGTTGAGCAACAATGATAAGGAGTTACTTCAAGCACCGTTTACTACGAACGAAATACAAGACGCCACTCACCAGTTAAACCATTTTTCTACTGCACGGACTCTCAATCGACTAGCATCGATTTTTTTGAGACATTTCTGCCTCATTTGCAAGAAGTGTTCAATTCATTATGGAATACTAATAATATAAGGAAAAAATTACCAGTGGTGTGACAGTTCTGATCCTTAAACATGCGCTTGCAGGACTCTATGCGTTTAATTACTTTATCCAGTGCGATTTAATATTAACTAATAATACATGAAAATATTAACTAACATATTAAAATTGGCAGCAAAGACAGTGTTAAATTAATTTCATTTTGATTATCCCGAAGCTAACCTCTTATATTTCATTCTTTTGCAAATAATAGAAGCAATTAAATATAAAAACGTTTATCCACAGGAACGTTTTGATATTCTCAGCACGGATTTATCTAAAGCTTTTGATTCTCTCTCACGACCATATTTATAAAGAGTGCTAAACAAAATGGATTTTCCGGAACTTTTCATCAATGTTTTGAAATCAGTGTTCAAGTTAAGACCACTCAGATTCAAAATCAGTCGAGAGTTATCACTACCAATCCCTTTACAAGTGGATGGTCTCAGGGTTGCTCGGCATCTTCTATTTTGTTTTCGATTGCTTTGATGCCTCTGTTGAACTGTTTACAAGCTAATTTATCAGGTATGAGTTGTAATTCTAGACCGAATGGCTGTGCTCGGGTACGTTGACGATTTAACGTACTTTTTAAAATCACCTACAAAAGCTAAACTAGTTGCAGAGAAATTACGGCTTTTCAGTGGTATATCAGGTATCCAACTGAACATGCAGAATACCAAGATCTTGACACTAGACAAACATTTCAAGCAGTAATATGCCAAAGTTTTCAACGTCACTGATCAATTACATGTTCTAGGAATAACATGGTTTCAGTCTATGTCTCAAATCATCAAGTTAAATATATCGAAAATTCGTTTCAAATTCGTCACCATGCTAACAAGTTATTCCCGCTGTATTCATAGCATAATCTCCAGAATCCGATTTTTGAATGTTTGCGTTTTTACTAAATTGCAATGCCAATCAAGATTGGTCCATTTTACAAAACTACATTGGTTATTTCATACGGAGAGGGCAGAATATTAAAACTAAAAGAGAAATTTCAATCTAATCCTTCCAACAAGGAGGAATTAATCTTATTGATAAAATACAAGGTAGATCACTTTTATTACATCGCATTGTTCAGTCTGTGTGTGTGTTCACAGACTCTTTTTCATCAGGGTTTTTGCTGCAAGCTTTAAATAGACTTGAGCTAGAAGTTCCCATCTACATATTAGATTGTCGACAATTTGGTTCCTACCTAATAGACCTCGTAGTGGATATAGAGTACGCTCTCATTAATAAATTGCCTTTTGAACAATATTCCAATAAACAATTATACCAGTTCATTCATATACAGATTTATTCGGGAACATACGAACGAGTGTGCTATCAACTATCGACCAGGTGGTAAAAAGTGTGGAAGAATGTTGTCCGTTTTCGTAATGAACCTGAAATTTTCCAACAATGTTTTTTTTTTTTTTTTTGTCATTTATGACATATATCAAACGGCGTCCAAGTTATACAACAAGGTAACTATAATTTTGTCATGTTTGTGGCCATATTGACACTTTGGATCAGACACTAACGGAATGTATTGGAAAAAGAATAGTGTGGAGAACGTTTATAAACATCTGTGCTCGAATTACTAGACAGCAACAGAACACGCTTGACATAGACAAAGTTTTTCTGATGCCCATATACGATTATTTTCCAAAACAAGAAAATCATTTTCTGTTGTGGCTGGCGGCCAATACTCTGAGCGTTCTGTTATCTAAAAAGGATGTTAATAGTAAGGAAATATAAGTTAACACTTTGTTATTTCAAGTTGGTAATGTGCCTCAAAGAAAGAGGTACGGTACATATGCTAATTATCCCAGAGCAATTTATTAACTGCAGTATAATGTAATCCCTTTCTTATGAGTTTGTAATATAGTAATAGCACTCTTTAGAGCATAACATTTCACGAAAAGAAATTGTAACTTTATCAGTTTAATAAACATGTTCAATTTTAAAGAAGTTGGTAGAGCGCTCAGCTCTGGTGCTAGGGGTCGTCGTATCAATCCCTACTAATACCATGTGGGCTTTGTGGTGTGCGTTGTTTTTCTTCGGGTGCTCCTGTTTCCTTCCACTTTCTTCATTCCACCAATTCATCTCATCATCATCCATACAGCCTGAGCCATAGTTGCTTAAGACCTTAAATTAATTCAAATTCAACAAGAAAAGTTCTACTGTAAACCCAATGTTATAAATGTGACAACTCTGGTTTTGAATATTTACTCCTCATCTCTGTTAACACAATATTTATATTTTGAAATCATTGGTTAAACAACATTACTAGGATACACACTTTGCGTTTAACTCTACAGATATATATATAGTTTATCGATAAATAGTTTATATAGTTTTACTGTATGCATTTTACGTAAATTTCACACCCAGACAGATCTCGGACATCCCATCAAAGGCGCTGGACCCCCCCCCCCCGAAACCAACTTCTTGGTACGTGCCTGTAGTCCTCTCTTCCACAATACCAGTTAAACTATTAACAGAGTTTTGAATTACACTTTGATATACTTACATCTATGATGCAAGCAAATAAACATACGTATGATTAAATTCTTACTCTAACGCATACACATATACAGACTCAAGCACACACATACATAGATACAAACATAAATGAGCATATAATCTAGATTTGATACACACAGTATACTGCAGTCATACTACAAAAGTATGTGTGTAGATTTTCTATCAATTATATATTTATTCGCTTATTTACACAATAACGTATGAGGTAATCTGATAGATTTCAACATGAATAAAGGAGAACTGTGGCAAAATGGGGTTTTCCTTATAAAATAGGTAACATTATCAGTATATGCATTTAATTTCTGCTAATAATATGTTAGTGCAAATTCTTTTGAATGTAACACTTGATTGCTTTTTCGTGAACTCTGTAAACAATGAGTTTCACAACCGTGTTCCAGTTACAACAAAAGTCTTGCTACATTGACATGTTCTGTATCTCGGTATTACTAAAAGATTATTAAATCTTCTGCTTCTAGGTTTATTATAAGGATACTGAAAGAGATCTGATAAATATTTAGGGCTAGTTTCCATTACTGTAATGTTATATATTAATGACAAACATAGTTATTTATATGTAAGACTATATAAGTAGTAAGTATGTGGTATTTTTAGTAAGTATATAAATTGTTTATTGCCATCCAATGTGTTTATAAAACAAGATGTACTTATTCATTATGTAAGCTTAGGCTTCTCAGCTTTCAGATATGACGCATGTTTCAGAAAACATTGGAAGTGAGTGAAAATATGCCATATACCTGAGAGATAGTTTTAGCATTTCTTGAAGTTTATTGCTGTAAAATATGAATAAAAATAGCTCCTTTTTCATATGTTTCATTCGCTCTGATCCTTTCGTATCTTGGCAATGTCTCTTCCTTTTACGTATAGTGAATCAAAGAAAACTAATTTCTAATACGAAGGAATACAAAACAATTTATTATTATTAAGGCAATTTTAAAATTACGCATTTTAAATATCAGCTGTGACCTGAGAGTATGATGCACCGATTACAATAGTAATGACTGTCGTAATATAAGGTTTAAAATAGCGGCGTCCTATAGAGTATAATGAAAAGAACCGAACTTGACTTTCGTAAACTAACACTTCCCAACTAACTTATTAATAATAGATATGATATATAAGAATAGATAGATAATATAAGAATTTTTTTGACAGAAAAAATAAAGAAAAAAAAATAATTTTGCATATCACATCTTCGATTATTACTATTATGATCGAACGCTGAAAGTGTGTCGCTTTTAATACAAACGGATGTGTAATAAATTCGTTTAGAACAATGAAACATTACTTAAAGTCATGGATTGTAAAACCAAAATCTGTTCTCAGGAACGCAGATTCGCCATATTTTTTTCGACCTGTCTGCTGTGTGAGCAGTGTAAACTTAACGAGGAAGTTCTGTTTGAGACTTGTATTGAATTGAATATGTTTTGAGAGGATACTAAACACCTTTTATGTTCTTAGTGCTGCTCGGTTCAAGTTAATATTAGAAATGTATCGTCATATGCAAAAAGGTGATACGTGAAAAAAATAACATTTTATGGGAAACACAAAACTTGAACAACTCTTACAAATGTGAATAGGTGCATTCGACGCAGTGAGCATTTTCTGAGCTGCTCAGCAAATTGTCCGCCCAATACCACCTAGCACAAAAGGCTGGGTGGTATCTCACTCTCACTCTGAATTTCTTGCTATTCGGAAGATTTCGGATTCGAAAGGCTCTCTGAGCGCTCATTGCCGAATGCGTCCAATGTGAAAGAAAGAAAGCGCGCTTCATTATTACAAAACATATCGAACAAATAAATAGGTTTGAAATTGAATTAAGCTCCCACTTTGTCATACAAAAGCATTAACATTTTGTTCACATATCACTTTTTTTTGGAAATGATAATCTTTTTCGTAATGTACTATTGTACGTAATTGCTGTAAATGGATGCATAAACAATGTCTACATAATACATATAGTTAATACCTGCGGCCGACCATCGTGACTTGTATTTTCTATGGTTTTCCTCCGCTACATCAACTAAATTGCCGGGATGGTATCCTTTATCTACCTAGCCCCTTGCGGACTCTTTCCGGGTTCTTTTAAAATTAAAATTAAATGTAATTAGAGTCAACCATAAAAATTTCATGCGATTATATATAATGATCTATTTACAGTTACAATACAAAATATAGAGAGAAAATAAATCATTATTACATCTTTAGATATTTTAATCAGTGTTGGGTAGGACCTAGGTACAAAACACGTACCTAAAGCATGTACCTAGGTACATTTCATTTGCAGTACCTAGTACCTGTAACTAGGTACTTTTTTGCTGTACCTAGTACCTGAATCTTAGGTACTTTTCTTAGGTACTTCAGCTAATAATCGAAAGAGACATTTATCAATCTAAAGTTTTATAAAATGTTTCTAATATTAGTCTGGTAACATAGATATTGAAGTAATCTTGAAACGGTCTCCCTCACTTAGTCCCAAAAATAAACAACTGATTCATGTCCAATATATGTTTCATTTATTAGCATAAACTTGGAAACCTTTTACTCCAACGCTGGTGATTTCTTCGAACTTTTTAAGTAAAAGCTTTTCCAAAATTTGGGAAGTAAACAAAAGTTGCAAAAACCTTCATCGGCATGGAACATGGAGTGAATGCAGATGTAGACGTATTTAAAAGACAATATATAAGGTTAGTTTCTAGTTTCGGAACATTATTTTAAGATTTAATACACCCTGGATTCATCTACTTCGGTGATTTTTTTTATTAACTGAAGGGGAGATCTTGACATACTGAAGAAAAAACAACTGGTTCTTGGACGTTTGATGCAATGTTTCTTTTGTAATCCTATTAGGAATGAACTACCCTTTGTGGATTACAAGAGCATCACAGACTTACAATACTTTTAATACACATATGCATTAGTAACATACATTATCTGAGACCTTGGATCGGCACCGGGGAGGCACGCAGCTTCGAATCCTGCTGTCGGCCACACTGACCGAGGTTTTCCAAGGAATTTCACACTTTCACCAATCGAATCTTGATAAAATATAGAAACAAAAGGTCAAGGCCTTTAACTTAACCCTCCTTGTATTCTGAAAAGTGCACAACAAAAATAGCTGTGTCGATTCAAAACTTCGGTGTCCCAGGGTGGCCATGATTTTTCTGTGTTAAATCAACACAATAAATGGTTGATTTAACATTGTGATAGTGCTAGTTTGACACCCTTCATTGTGTTGAAGGAGCATTGACAACACATCTATTGTGTTAATTAACCGAAATCAACATCGCTTTTTGTGTTGATTCAACACAGAGAAGTGATGGACGCCCTCGGACCGAAAAGTGTTGAATCAACACCGCTATTTCTTTCTGTATGCTTCCCGAAGGACGACATCCCTCTGACATATGACGAGCTTATTCCATAGCTGCCTGTAAGATCCATAAATAAATATAAATTAAGAAAGAAAATAATTATATTTTGATGTTTCGCAACGAATTGTTTTTCCCAATTGTCAGAAATGAATTAGTCCCGTTTAATTATTTTTAATGTTTTTTTTTTCGTTCGAACACTAATTTCCGTATTCCTTCACTGGAGAAAGAAATGAGGAATAACAGAAATTAAGATCTTGTCTAGGTTCTCAATGAGTTGAACATTGTAGCTATACAGCTTCATAAATTTTAAAATAATTATTTATTTTTCAAATTATTGTATAATAATATTTTATTACCTAAAATCTCATGTACCTGGCATATTTTTAAAAAAACAAATTTCATGTTGGGAGCTTCCTTCACATAATGTGTTCATTTCTCGGCTTACTTGGCTTCTTCATGGAGTTAAACATGTTATGCATTTAAACATCATAGGAAGTACTGAGTGGCCTATCCTGTGAAAAATTCATTTTGGCGGCCATTTTGAATATAAGATGGCGACTTTTTCAACATTTTGTAATATTTTCTTAATCTACTAGTAATGATCTACCTTAATACGAAATTTCGTTTTTATAGTTCCGGCCGTTTAGGCTGTGTAACGGGTTCCCAAAATCTTTGTCTTTTTAGGTGCGGCATACTAGTTCTGGGAGATTGAATTTTATTTCAATCTCAAGAACGATTGCAGATTGAATTTTTTTTTAGTCTTAAGAACGAAAATCAGAAAAGAAGTTCTGATCATTGGGGTGGAAATTCCGTCGTGTTTTAGAGCTAAAGTTTTGAGAAAGAGTGAGAGATGTACTTTACAGCTTCAAATTTCCAACATCATTAATGGTAGACCTGATTTGGCATGCTATCTATCATCAAAGACTTCAAAACAGATCTATTAAAAATGCATATTCGAGCATTGAGTACATATTCGAGCATAAAGTAAAAAATATATACTACTAATAAACGGAACTACGAGTCTAATATACTTTTCGAACATTGTTCTCTCCTGCCTAGGTATACTGATTACTGTACTACAATTCTTTTAATGCCTCTATAAAACTTCTATCATTCAGACGTTAATTAATCTTTTTTCTTATTCACATCATTCATCATCAGTTTACTTTGAGTCATTTCAATTTACAGCTATTAAGTTGAAGTTTAAGAACAATGAATAAATTCTAGTTGCTACGTGTGATTTCCATTTTATAAGCTTAATTTGTCAAATGTTACTTCTGTTCCTACTGTACTTGATTTAAGTAATTTCCGAAATTCTTGACGACTAGTCTCCATACTTTTGACTCCAGTAGCTGAGAGGTTAAGAAGTTGATTTATATAACTAGCTCTTGAAATTCACTAAGTGAGAAATACTGACACACGTGCTGTATATGACCAGAAAATAGCCGCGTCACTTCATTCTGTTACTTTCGGTTGCTGGTGTTGTAAAAAGAAACAGACAATAGAGCCAACATCGCTTATATACGTTTTCACCTCAACGGTTTCTATTCATACGAGCTTGGCGGGGATTCTACCAAAGTCAATCAGTTCAAACGCTTGAAAATAGGGAAACACGTCGTTGTCTCCGAAGCAAAGAATAATAGGAAAGATGCAGGCCTCCGTTTCTCCCAGTTTTCGCTGCTGCAAAAAGTACAGAAAAAATATATCCAACGATACAAACAGTTCACAATGGAAGATAAAATATTACTACCTTATTGATTTTATACAGAAATATAATTACTAATATTAAATATAATTACTAATATTAAATATATATATCCTTCCGCATGGACTTTTTTGTACATCGTTCACACCACACATACTCATACATACACAATTACAAATTATTGTTAGTATACCATAGTTATCACATCATATTTTTTATTAAACTGTAATCAGTTATGAGTGGCATTTCCCTCATAACATACATAAAAACTCACCTTTATAGGACTCCATTGCCCCCGTCTATAATACACTCATTTCAGATTGGGTTGCATAATATGACGGTTCTTGGTAAGTGAAGAATTCCTTCCTCCCGGAGTACCAATCCGTACAATAATTTACCGGGCAGTAATTAAACGTGTACGTTCCACTTCTCTTGAAAAGAGCGCCGCGGGATAATATAGCTTCCGTGATAACGAGCGAGGACAAAGGCAACCCTACTGCTCACCCTTGGGGTCCTGTATAATACTTCCAAACCAGTAAGCCAGTGAATTCCGGAGACAAAGGTTGGTGGAACGGTAATACCGATAATAGGTCCTCTGAGCCCCGAAATACTGTAAAAACGCACAAAAATCAACAAATAGATGAATGTGTGCAAATGGCGGGAAACGGTCGCAAAGTGCGTGACGAATGTTGAAACGCTTGAAAGTGGGTGAAAAACACTGTATTTAGGCAGAAAACCACGTTTTTAGTATTTGGAGCCCCGACTCACAAATCCACACCACTTCTACTGACTCCGACCAAAATATTGAAAAATGTCACTTTTGGTGAAACTTCACGAAATACCTTAGTAGAAATGTTTTCTTCAGTATTCCAATAAATACTAACACTTTTCACACCATTTAGAGTACTTTATTACTATTTTCAGAAATCGAACTTTTTCCGGAATTATGGTATTCCGTCGGTATAAAAGGTAAAACATACACAAAAACGCCAATAAGTTGATATGTTACTACAAAGTAATGAATATATTTAATATTTGACCTGATTACAGGGCACACACGCGATTATTCTTTTGTGTGTGCGTTTACTTCTGTAGGCACGTGATAATTTTACCAAAAATTGAGTGCGTTTGAATGTGTCAAAACAGGAGTAACATACACAATAATGCACTCTACTAATAACGAAACGATCAAAAATGAATAAAGTTTATCTGAATGCTTTTGACATAAATTATAAGAGATCATCGTTAATGAAAATGTTTATCGGCCGGGTACCCGTAAAGCGTTGGGCCCAACGTTACACAATTTTTACTTAATTCTGCAACTATATATACCTTACGCTCTTACGACGTTTACGTACACCTGTGCTCCATGAACATTCGAGTCCGATGAAGTATATTTTATACTTAACATGCACAACAATATTTATTTTTCATTAACAAGTAACAAGGTTGTACTTCACATTAGTTGACGGAGTACAATTAAATTTCTCGACATTCGGCTTTAATCTCTGAACGTGCTTTGTTGACATATACCCGATAGGCACTGATCAAGAATTGTTATATTATATTTCAAGTGTCACTTTAACAGACGTCCTGACAGTTTGAGGAAATTGTATGCGACTTGTATCACAATCTTTTTAATAGTATTATCTTTACTTTTACGAGTTAGGTTTTCTCTAATATTACTTCAGTTCAATGTACTTGTAGCGCGCGAGTAATTTTATTGTATCACAGTATTACCTAATTTACGCTGTTAGTTTCTTTTTTATAATACAGGAGTTTTGAACTGACTACTTAGGTTCCGTACAAAACTTTTTTTTTCTTACAATTCTTGTTTGCATTGATTTTTTATTTATTTGCTTTCGAGTCCAATGAATGCTAGCTAGTTACGACTTACTTTATTTCATACTCTAATGATGCATTCGAGTTTGTTATCATGAATAATGTTGTCTAGATTTGCTCTACTATTTTGTAATTCAACAACATAACACAAGTAAACCGTACTACTACTACGACTCAAAACTAAATATACCAAAAGAATAATAGGATCCTTTATTTAGTTGAATTGTATTTCTTTAGTTATTGCCCACAGAAAAACTATCTAAACGAAGGCAAGGTAGAAACGCATATCGGATAATCGACGACGACGTTAACAATAGCGTCCGAGCATCAACAACCCGCGTTAATCACGTGACTTCTTTTTTGTTTTTAAGAGCACTGTTGACGATATGTAACCGATGCAACGATGCTACACATAATCCGATGTCATTTCACTCGACACAAGAAAATATATCATCCTTTCTGAAGCTTGCAAATAGTCACTGCAAACATGTAATTAGATTCCAACAGGTTGTCTATAATTAAAAGAAACGAAAAGGGTTACCTTCAGGGCGGCGTACGAGTCGTCCAGCAAAACGAGGTATACATTACTTGTTCCTTTGCAGTAGTTATTCCAGCTTTTCGTCCTGTTTTTGTGTTCCTGTAAATCCTTGGAACTTACTGATCCTTTTGCACTATAAGTTTTGTATATATAAGTAATTACACTTGTACAATGAGAGTTTCTGTCGCTGACACACACTTAATGTTCCATCCCGGTACTGCGCGCAATGTCTTCTGCTGTATCGCTCGATGCAATGTTGCCAGCTCTCTCGGGCAGAATTGTCCAGCACCAACAACAGACATACGCCGGGCGTTGACTCAAGCGTCTCTTCATGCATGCGACGATATCAATGCGTGTCGGAATATAAAAAATACTTTAAGAATATCCAACTGCACTAAATGTTGTTATAATCATGTGAGGGCGAATTACCTGTCCGTCACAATAACAATTAGGCTGAGTGAGTGTGCTATAAAAATAAAGCATATAGGGATTTCCTTTAAACAAGCTTACTATATGCTTCGTAGATTTGTATAATTTTAACGACAGTTAAGAAAATAAACACCTCCTGCGCTCCATCACATGTTTGCAGGACAAATGCATTAAACTGCGGACTGGAATGAGTTTTTTATTTAGACTACTTCGGCTGGACTATGAACAAGGGACATTGGCTTTGTGCAACTGTACTTTTGCAGACGTTGGTGTTGGCTGTTTTGTAGCAATTATTGAGGAATGGAGACCACACTTTCGGGATATTTCTTTGTCTTCGATCATGAGTGTGTAGACTTATCCAAGGAGATGATTTTACTACCTATGGTAGACGTATTAGTTACCCCATATGTTTGTGAACAAATATATCAGACATCTACGGAAACCCACGACGATTCTAGCCATCTGGCACATAAATACCTCTCAATCTATAAGAAGATAGTAACAGACTCTGACTTTAGAGACCAAATCCGATTAATTTTGTGGATCAAAGATATATTACTTCCCTGGACTTGCAGTAACAAAGGTTTTACACTCTTCGTAACTTTTAATATATACTGAGACAGAAATGAAACAAACGATTTTGTAGTAACAAGAAGCTTTTATCATGCAATTTCTTAAATACAAGTATATTAGAAACAACAAAACTTTTCTTAACTTTGAAGATGTGAAAAGTTAATCCCAAGTTGTACAAAAGTAACTTCTACAAAACTGATTTGTGTTTCTAATGAGCTTTAGCTTAAGCTTTCTCATGATCATCGTAATGAAATTTTGGTTTTTATTCTTTCAAATATGAGCATTGATACAAAAGCCGAAAATGGTTAAAATTTGTAGAATCTTTCGGCTTCGTTAAATGAGTTAAGTTGAATGGGCAAAAAGTAACCTAACATAACCTAACAAGGTAGATATCATGCTCCAGAAAACAAATAGCTTATTATCCATGATTTATAAATTTTAAGTTAAACGTAATCTAAAGAAAAGGAACGGAAAACTTGAGAAGGTTTAAAGGAAATCACATCATGTCATCGACCCAAACATATTCGGTGAATTGGCTGATGTCTTCCTGCAAAATACTTAACTAGACATTATTATCATATCAAGCATATCATCGAAAATGAATTTTATCATGATAATGATTATTGATAGGTATAAAATATACTTAGAATAACTTTTTCCCATATGCTGCCACATTTTCATCTGCAGGAAAACGCCATATCAATACCCACTGAATAGGAAGTCTTCGAAGCTTATCAATTTACCTTAAATTAGACTTGCCTAACATTTCTGCTTAAATCCCAAGCAAAAATGAAGAATGTTATTCTACATGGTGTAGTTAAGGGTCATCTTTAATATTAAACGCTAACACGGAATGTTTCAATCTTAGACCCTTTCCAGAAACACGCCCATATTCAATTACACTTCACTTCTAACACACTAATACTACTAAATACTAAGGGATAAATGGAACAAATTAGTCCCGCAACTATTTACCTTAGCAACGGCTATTATACTGTAATTATGTGCCATTGGTTAGTAATAAAAGAAAAATAAACTCATTAAAGAACTAGTAAAGAAAGAAAAATAACTAAAACGAAAAACATAACTCATTTTATGTAATTATTTGGTAGCCAATCGGAAGAGAGAATATTTCTCATGTAGGCATCCTAGAATTAGAAAGATAAGAATAATAGAAACTACTTTACTATACCTACCTAGAAGTACATATCCATACGTCACAACAAATAAACTATATAAAAATATGTATGAAAGTAGAATAATAAATTTTGTGCATTATAACAAGGTTAGGCGCATCTTCAGCCACTACAGTATCACTTTTAAAGTATAAAAGAATGATGGCAGAACCAATCTACAAAATATTACGCTAGAATCAATTCATTTGTGTTCATTATTATATAATTTAAACCTCTACCATTTAACCTTAGAGTATGGAAAAAGGAGAGTCCTTTCTCTAACCGTGTAATCAGTTTCTTTATTGACAATAGCAGTAACCAACTTAAGTTCCGTACTCTAAACGGAGTTATTTCAAGCATGATTATACCATCGTAACAATCTTAGTAATCTAAACAAGGCATTATGACATAAGGGAATATAAATCCATTTTATATGAAGTAACTAAAGAAATATTTACAAGCAAACGTTATAAATTAAATAGGGCAGGGGCGCTTACAAATTTATAGAATTATAAATAATATTTCTGACCAAAGTGATGTTTATTTTAAATGTCTTAATTCTGTATTCTTAAACTGTAAACTATTTATATTTTGCTGAAGGATATTAACGCCTTTCCGATATTATAAACAAATTTGTGGCTGCATGTAAATTCATTTTTATTCTAGAACCTAAAGAATTCAGAGCTCTAATAAAAGTTTGCTTGTGTCC
The DNA here is from genome assembly GCA_022664845.1 of Lepisma saccharinum. Lineage (NCBI taxonomy): Eukaryota > Metazoa > Arthropoda > Insecta > Zygentoma > Lepismatidae > Lepisma > Lepisma saccharinum. Next base: position 116,010 of record JAGDQP010000037.1, read on the forward strand.
TTCTTGTTTCATTTCGCCTTGATCCCTTTGGTAGCTATACACTACACGTTATATCTCTCCGAAGCCAGTTCGGTACGGATTCTTCGATGACAGTTCGTTATGGGACTTCACACAGTAAGCTGCATGGGAGTTTACTCACAGTAACACTTAGTAAGTATTCACTTGCATTTTCTACTAATCACATTATTTTTTGTTTTCCTTTACGCCCACGTCATTTCAGCTAGCCAGATTAGTTTCAATTTAGTTCTGCCTAGTCGACGTTTCAACCTAAATATCATCGAGCCTCTGTGAGGTGAATTAGAAACCAGGGGCCTCATTAAATATCGACTTGCGTGAACGCAAGGAAAAGTTTGCAATTTGTTTGCGAGAAACGGTATTAAATATCAACTTGCTTGGCTTTGGCAGTGACGTCACGTTCAGCAAACTGGGATTTTAAAGACGAAAACTTGCGCCCACAAAACTCTGGTCGCAAATCAGTTACAGGCCGACTTGTATTGACTGGCTTCGATAAATATATTAGTATGAAGCTAAAATTAACTGGTGCAAATATTATAAACGGAACGGACTGCTATTTGGCATGATTAAATAATAATTTCAATGTCCTTCCCACTCACAGTAGAAGCAGGAGACACTTTTTAATTAGGATATGAACTCTAGTAAATACCTTATACATGTTAATGTTACGTCACTGGCTTTATTTATATATTAGGACTAATGTTTGTGAAGTAAGCACATGCATTTAATGAATTTAAATGAATTATTCAGGAGAACGTTCTTGTTTATTTTCTTCAGTAAGAATATGGACATTAAATACAAACGTGAAATTTTAATCTGCACTCAGTTTTTTTAAAACACGTATCATGAAGAAAGTATTTGTACTAATACTTTTGTACATTGTGTGGGAATTGACTTTTTCAAACTATGTCATTATATGGCCATCCATGTATGTTCAGATAGCATCTGAAACAATTTGTGTGTATTTCAGGTCATTTAGAACCACATAGTATTGTTTGTCAACAAAATAAAAAACGAAATGCGTAACATTAACATGTATCAAGCACCTACAGAATTTGAGTGTATTCCCAGAGTATCTTCACGATTAGGAATTTACTATATTAGATACTTCCGTAAGATGGCGTTCTGTGTTATTAAAACGTTGTTACTTTCATTATTTCAAATGCGTAGAATGCAGAGTCTGATATAAAAGCAAGGGGTGATGCGAATGCAAGGACGCATACGCCCTTTTACATTGCGTCCTTGCACTCACATTACCCATTGATTTTGCACCACATTCTGCATTCTATGAATCCGAAATGAGGAAGTCACTGTGAAATATATTCGACGCTATACAACACGAGTACCTAATTGTAAGAATTATTTCGTGATTAACTCAGCAAGTTTTGTTACCCCTAGAAGTGAGTCATTTGAGTGATTCAAAGTATTGTCTTGTTCTATATATAAAACTAGCTCCTTCGATATACTGTCCGTGATTTTTGTAACAATTCCGGATCAGTTTGAGCTGACTTCATGGAGAGATTGAACTATTGAATCGGAATCGATTGACGATCGAGTTTTAAAACGATTAATCATATTTTGATGTTGATCACTTGTAAGACCACTTAAATGAGTGGTTACGATAACTGACCATCCTGCTTACGCAGTACTGATTTAAGTTTAGGTTCAGTTCCGTTTCAAAATAGCAAACCGAATTTCTTTTATACACGGAATTTAATATGTTGTTATCTGAAATTCTAGCCTCTTATTGCTACATATATAGTGTTTCTGATATCATAATCTTTACCGTACAGGTACCGAAACGGTATACAAATTAAAGCTGAACCGAGAAGAGAAAGGGTATATTGCTCATGTAGAGCGAGTATATAAATACAAAGGTTGACTTTTTAACAGGAGAAAACGTAATTGCATGTTTTTGAAGGGCAGCGATACTTTCATGTTTGTGGTTGATAAATTGGAAATAGTTTTAATAACCTTTGGTTTAGTAGCTAGTATTCCTTCAGGAAGGAACTTTAGATACTCCTCTAGACCCCATAATGGCGTACGCTAACCTACCATATTATATTAAGTTATAAACCGAGTAAATAATATATGTTTAGATAAGCTAAAACTACTCTAATGTAAATCACTTTACATATTCTTACCAATCGATTCAGTCTGAGGAGTATCTAACTAAATATCGATCACCGTCACATTTTCAATGGTTTTTAAAATGCTGTAAATATGTATTATAATGCTACATGAGAACATCTTTATTAAAACAGTAACATAATTCAGAAACATCATTAAAAACACACGCCATTTTCCTTGTTTACACCACGTGAGCGCGTTAGAAGTGTCTGATTGGCTGCCAGTCTGTATCGAAAGTTTGTAACGAAGCTGCCTATTGGGCAAAACATATATAATATTTGCTATGAGTTTGCCATAAGAAGACGCAAATATTCCTTTGCGAAACCGTACTAAGTATAATATTTAATTCCGTCGCCAAGCTCACGGCAAACGCGTAGCAACTTCTAGTCAATGAAATTGCATTGCGTTGCTTAAACAGATTTCGCAAATATGACATTTAATCGGGCCCCAGGGCGGTACGGATTCTTCGATGACAGTTCGTTATGGGACTTCACACAGTAAGCTGCATGGGAGTTTACTCACAGTAACACTTAGTAAGTATTCACTTGCATTTTCTACTAATCACATTATTTTTTGTTTTCCTTTACGCCCACGTCATTTCAGCTAGCCAGATTAGTTTCAATTTAGTTCTGCCTAGTCGACGTTTCAACCTAAATATCATCGAGCCTCTGTGAGGTGAATTAGAAACCAGCGTTCGATGTCGATTTCCACCGCCTTCGTCTCTACCTGAGCTGGAGTCTGTGCTGCGTGAAGGATGGCTTCGAATTCCATTCAGAACTTGTATCGGTCTACTCCGTTCAGAACTGAAGCTATATTGTGTCCTAAAGGTGGACCAACACCATATTAATACAAGATATTCCGCCTTCCACAAGCGTTTCCATTATTTTGCGAGGGCGAGAAGTTTGGACCAAGGGCGTCGGCAAGGAGTGTCGCCCTTGCCGCCTGGATTTCAGACTTTACATCTTTTGCTATTCTATTCTCATATATATGGTGTATGTTTTATGGTTTCTACTGCATGCATTTCAAAAGAGGTCCTTTGCATACTGCCGTTTCTTTGATTTACTGATTTATTACCTTATTCATTTTAATCTATATAATCACAAATACAAAATTTTTATCCACAAAAGAAACTCTGTAACAACGTGGATAGTTAAAACACAAATGAAGACCTGAATTGCAAAACATTCCAAGTTTTGAAGACGCCCTGAGTATTTTTTCAAGACTCACAAAAAAAGTCCAAGGTCTTGGTATGTTATTCTGTTCAGCTGAAATTATTTTGTATTAAAAAAGGTTTTGAGTTGAGATTAGGATGTAATATTTATGCAAGTGGATAGTCCTTGGAATATAGATAGCGACGAACAGAAAAAATGCAAATACGAAAAAAGCGGACTTGGGATGTTTTCCAATTCAGGTCTTTAAATATATTTTTGTACCATCATGTAAGTCTAATTATTTGAACGTAACATCCTTGTAAAGTAATAACTTGTGGTTATCTGAACACACCTTGATATTCACACCTGCTTTTTAATTTCTTTTAAAATATCCAACAAATCAAGAACAATATCGCAATGATCCTTATGATGGTTCATAATGTCTTATAGGTAGAGATTCGTGTTTTCTGCCTATCACCAGGTTTTATTATAAAAAAAATCAATTTCGGCAGGCCTACAGGCTGAGAAAGATCTCGAAGTATTTTTATTTTCAAAAATTCAAATCTCGCCTTATATGAGCGCTATTGAGAAACTATTTATTGATTTGTAGATTATTCATCATAAGCTGTTTAACGATACCCCACAAGACGTATATATATACATATATACTCGCTTTGCTTCGCTGGGAGCGCTACCCCCAGACCCCTGTAAGGGGTTGCGCCCCCAACTTCAGTGCTTTTGAGAGGATACGCCTCGTTTATCTTAACCAATATCTCCCTGCAGCACTACACCACCATGGTGTCCATCTGCACCTTCCCACGGGGGCCTGCCTCCCCAAAGGGGAGGTTTCCCCATTTATTGTAACCTACTCTTGGTCATACACCTTCAAAGAAAATTTCATTTCTCTAATTTCAATGATTTTTAAATTGGGTATTTGGGGAGGCCATTTTGGATCCAAGTTGACGACTTTTCGAAAGTTTCCTTTCATTGTCGTGACCTACTTGTGATGGTACACCTTCAAGTAAAATTTCATTTTTCCAGCTCAAACGGTGTGCAAAATGGGATTTAGGGCGGCAATTTTGGATCCAAGATGGCGACTTTTCCCAAATGTTGTGATATTTCCCTAAACTACTCGTCATAATGCACCTTTATGCCAAATTTCGTATCTCTAGCTAAAACGGTGTGGAAAATGGATTTTTAGGTCCGCCATTTTGGATACATCATGTACTATTTTAGTAACATACAAGTGATAATGTACCTTGTTACCAAATTTGATATTTCTAACTGCAGCCGCTTAGACTGTGTATTCTATACAACAATAGGTTCGGTGGCCATTTTGGATCCAAGATGGCGACCGATTTTGCTCATTAACGAACTTAACTGAGCTATTAAGCCTAGAAACATCATATAAAAATGTGGTTCAAATATCTTCAAAATTATGACCACTAGCGTGTTAATATATATATACGAGGGAAAGTCAAAAAGTAAAGGGACATTTGCTAAAAGAGTGCATTTATTCCAATGATAGAAAACTAAAACATACATTATTCTTCTACATAATCTCCCTGGACTTCAACGCACTTTTCCCAACGTTTCACAAGTGTTAAACCAAGAACGAGAACAATGTTTTGTCGTTTCTAACTTAACGAATAGTGAGTCAAATAGTCTTGTGAATAAGAAGGCTGACGATATTGTTGATAGGGTAAATGAAAACCAAATGATACATGAGGTACACAAGAATGAATATTGTGATGAAATGGAAACGGAAGTGCCAGATGATGAAATGGTTAAAGTAACTAATAAAGAGATTGAAAAGAAGATAAGTACAGAATATCAGATAGTCAATCGATTGAATGTTGATCAAGAAAAATCACGAGTAGAGGACAAAACAACTAAGGAGAAAGGTGGAGAGAGAGTTTGAAAGAAAAGGTGAGAGAGAGAGAGATAGAGGAAGACATAGCTGGGAAGCAACAAGAGTTTGTGGCTAGAACTTAGAGGAGTTTCCAAGAAACCAAGTGTAATTGATCCACATATTGATGTTGTAGTTAACGACAAAGAAAAGAATGATATTTCTGTCACATCAGTACCCAAAGACAAGGGACGTATAGAAAAGGAAGTTGCTTTGGATGAAGATTCTGAGGAAATGTTTACTACCAGGAGAAGAAAGTATAGTGAAACAGCTATGAACGAAATACAGGAGGGAAATATGTTGGATTCAGAAAGTGATGACGATGGTAGCGAAGAAAAGAAAACAAAAAGTACTCAGAAAGATGACACCAACAATAAAAGTGGATTGGATATGAAAAATGACTTGATGCTGGAAAAGACAAAAGAGGTGAGAAAGATGATTTGAAGCCAAAGACTAATAAAACAACTAAGATTAATAGGAAACGTAAAAGTCTGAAAAGAAAGAACAGATGTAAATGGAAAAAGATGAATGTTGTCGAGGAGAATGATGTACAGGAGGTGATGAAAGTCGAATTGAAATTTAGAAGAGTGAAATTCAAAACTAGAGAGGACGAGATGCAAACTGTTGTATCGACGGTAAAACATCGTAAATGTAAGAAAACAAGGTTCATATGGTCATGGAAATAAGTTTAATACAAGACAATATCGAAAAAGTAGGAAAATGAAATCTGTGAAAATAGTTAATCCTCAGTCAACTAATCAACTTAGTTTGGATTTTACAAATAAGAAGATAAATAAGAGGAAAATTCGGGAGATAGTAAATCACGATTTGTGTATTATTTCCGGTTACTTACTAAATTAATATGGTACTCAGTATCAAAATGATATAGCGTACCGAAAATCAAAGCGTGGAAACGTTTGACGATGTATATAATGATGTTAGAATTCGGAGTTATGAAAAGAGCATACAGGCAGTGACACAAATCTCTAAGAAAAGTTAGAGAAAAAGCAGAAACTGAGTGGGACAAACCAATTTGGATGAAGATAGAAGATTGTAGACACAATTTCTTTATTTGAGATCTGCTACTTATAGCTATATTTCTAAAATGCAATTCTCATCATAAATATGTTAACAGAATTAAATCCAGAAGGAAGAAGAAGGTTATGTAATGTAGGATGAGAACATTGCAGTAATGAGCAATAAATCAATTATGTTGGAAGAATGTTATAATGTAATTCATATAAAGGATGTGATCAAACTTTAAAGAATTTGAGAATAATAATTAATGATGATATATACATTAATGAAATGATCTTTATGTTGCTTATGAGTTTTTTATGATTTTGTTTATTGTTATAGTTGATGTTAGCTCTTTCATATTTAGAAAAAGTAAGAACGAAAAATTTGCTAAAAAGGAAAATTAAGAAAAATGAATACAACATGTGTAAAAAAAGTCATTTGTTGAGTTTACAAAATTCGTTTTTTTGTACAAGTTCGGAGCATTTATGTTATAGGTATATTACATGCTTGTAATACGAAGTTTTGAGTTTGAAAATGGGATCCAATTGAGATTCAATATGTATATGAATTTAATCATTTAAGAATGTAAATAGATAGAATACATTCTTCAGTAAACGCGAGTACAGTTTTGTTTAGTAAAATGTAAAAGATGGCATAATTTTTTAATATTGGAAAAGTTTTAAATGTGGTCTAAACAATTAAAGAAGCAATTTTCTTTGCTAATATTTTAATATTTAGTGACTATGCATGCAACGATGCCCTGTTTCCAAGCGAATCGAAGTCAGATGTTTGCTCTGCGCCAGAGTGGGACGAGTGTCTAGGTTCACACCAAGCCAGGCAAATGGATGTGCGGGCTTGAAGGAGTAACATACCAGACCAGGCGAATGGATGTGTTAGGTTCGAATGAAGCACACCAAACCAGGCGAATGGATGTGCAGGAGTTTGTTCCGGCTCAAACAGCCGAGAATGATTTGAGGGAGAGGAGGCGACCACCCTGACAAGATTGATACTTGTTTTACTGATGTCCGCATATTAGTAGATGTCCTGGGGACGTGGTCTTCCGATATCCTCCGACTGTGACGCCACTGCAGCTTCGGCTCCTTGACGAACTGCTGTTGTCGTATGCTGATGTTTATACTAATTTACAATACTTGTAGTACACACATGCCCGCGTTTATATAAGTTTCGTAGTAATTACTTTTACTATTTATTTGCGTTATGAATGTGTGGCACGTGCTGATGCACGCAGATCATTTCACCCCTTTCTCTTTTGAAAAAATAGCGATAGAATATTGCGGAGCTATTTTTTGAATTTTTGCACATTCATAACTTAAAATTTACACTTTATGCACTAATACTGCGCAGGAACAGTTCACTTGGAATTTAATATTTTTCCATTTTCAATACATCACTTAAAACACGATAATCACTTGGGGCTTGGGTTTAAATATAAACACTGTTGCGGTTGTGGCTCCTCTAGTTTGGGTACAAAGTGCGCACTTTTCCATTGAACAAGCAGATTCGGTCAAAATTGAATGACGTCATTTATCCTCATTCCAGGCAGGTGCCCTTGGAAGTATTGATTGTTTTAATATTTATACACTAGGTCCCTGATAGTCTGCGGTGACGATGCACTGTCCAAACGAGTGTCCATATGTGTTGTAGATGAGAACAGACGTTGAATGTTACTTTTGTTGAGGTTGGTGTCACTAGAAATGTCTATGGTCGTGTCAAGTGGGTATTTATTGTTCATGTATTATTCACTGTTTGGCATATTGGCATTATTAATTTGGCATAGTAAATAAATAAATATGATTGTTAAAATGATGGCAATGATAGCAAGTGGTATTAGAGTCTCCTACACAGTCATTCTGAAAAAAATAAAGTTGACTTATTTTGCGATTTTTTCATATGATGGTACACATTGCACAAATTGATTGTTATTATAAAGAAGAAAATAAGAATAATTGTATCTAAAGCGACGGTAGACCATGGCAAAAGTGCGTGTAAGTGCAAATATGAAAATTTGATAGCCAATTCGTTCTTTTCAAAGTTAATTAATGCTTTAAAGGAGGTTACAGATTGTTGTAATGCTTGAAGAATAAATGTGAAATTATTAGATTCGTTTGTAGGTAAGTTAAATTATTCAATTTCTAAGTCGACCGTTTCTCTGCTTGGTAAATTAAGATTATCGGTGATAAATCTATCGAGCTCCTGATATTTGAAATAGTAAGTATTTGGAGAATTTTGTTTTTTTCTTATAGTTATCTGATTATGTTGCCGAAAAGGTCTTATATCCTGTCTTGTTGCGATGTGTATGCCAGCAAACTTGTATGTATTGAAATCCTGTAGAGAAGATAATTGAGGTTTGATTTGACAATTTTAGTAGTATTTCTAGATACCAAGTCATAGATACAATGAGTGTTTTTGCGTTTTGACTTGGTCGTGAATTTTACAAAGTGTAAACAATTGATTTCGTTGACATAATGATAAATCAATCTCATAAATAGTTGTTTCTGTTTCAATTGTGTGATCAGGAAGTACTAATTTTAAATACGTTGTTTCTGATAGAAAGCCATTATTAAAAATTTTGTCGACCAGAAGATAATTGTTGCGTTTTATAATAGCTGTTTGTATGATTATGTATAAATTTGCAAGTGCTGGATAGAAAGATAAAAGAAAGCTTTTAGAACTTTGATAGAAGATTCCTATGTCTTCATATATTAATGAATCTCTGAGCTTAGGGTTATTTGCTATAATCTCTTTGGCTAGAGCTGGCCTTGTTAATACGTCATTAACAATGTTTTTTAAATGCCCTGGATGATGTTGTCAAAATGCTGTTCTAGGATCTGGAAATTGAGAAGGGTTATCAAGAATCTTTAATTTGTAGCAGTAGTACACATTAATTGCAATATTTCGCTATGGACTTGACCCATTAACTTTTACACTGCCACTAATGTTTTCCACTAAATGAGTTAGTTGAAAATTAGTTTCTTTAGTATTTTGTATCTGTGTGTTGAGATACTCATTCTGTTGTTATAATTGGAATACTGCCTGTTTTAGCTTGTGAGTTTCATACAATATATAACAAGTCAATGCAAAATTTGTCAATCTTGATAAAATTCTGAACTACATTGTTTTCTGTTGTTTCAAGCATCCAGTTTTGAAACCACAGGGTATAATGTCCGAAATTTTGTTTACGAATTACTTTAATCTATGATGAAGAATTTCTATCAATTTTTCGTAGCTAGTAAAGGAATTATTCTGAAGATGGACCGCCGAAAAGTCGATATGCAAGCGATATGGAATAACTTCCGTGTTCTCGTATTCAATTATGGCTTCTACTTTTCCCATTGACACACCATATTGTTTCAAAACAAACTCGCTTGTTGTTTTATGTAATAGGAATTCTATATTCAATAGTGTTAAAATAGCTGACTTTTTCACATCTCCAGTTTGTTGTCCTTTCCGAGCAGTGGCTTTCCTATGAAAAAAGAAAAAATGCTGGTTTGTACTTTTATTTATTATTTTTGTTTAACGTTTTATATTCCATCGGTTAGGAAAAATGAGAACTCGTTTGAATAACAAGTATCTCAAGAGAATTGAAAAGTTTGCTAAACAACGGGGTGTGGATCCATTGAATATTAAGATAATAGTGAGTGGATTTCGTTTTATTTTGGATACAACTGATGATGATGAAAATGTTTTTAAACAATTGAATGCAGTGATTGATACTTACGTTGTTGTTTTATCAAACAAAGAAGAAGTAAACTTACAGTCTGATAAAAGAACTGACGACAATGGAGACAGAAGCGTGGTTTTCGTCATATGGTAACATGGTAAGTAGAATAGATTTTTAATTTCCTATTTTTCATTTCTGTTGTCTTTTTCAAAAAAATATAAATAGAATTTGCTTTTCTTTCTTGTGTATGCATTGATTATAGGCAGAGACACTTTGTAGTATTGATCCGTGTCGGTAGTTGGCGCTGGAGTTGCTGTGCTGATCTCAATTGCTCATTGCCATCTAGAGGTAATAATTTGAATTTACTCCTCACTCGGGAGTAGATACTTCTTGCTTGCTTGTAAGATGTAATTTGATAAGCTTTTTTCTCCTCTCCCAAATAATATATTAAAGGTGCTGCTGTTAAAAAATATGTTGTTACTTTTCTGGAAACGTTTTTGTTTCTGTTCAGAATGGAACAGTTTTATCCGATCTACAGATATTGATTGTACCGGTTGCCGAAATTGAGCTGGAAATTGAACTTTATACAAGTTGGGATTTAGCTTCTCTAAAATCTTGCAAGTGCCAATATATTTTCGAGACCAATTTTCCGGGATATTGTCACAGATGTATTAGGTACTGAGGAACGAGAAAAAAGTGCAACGATGCTCTGCTGTACGACATATCAAGTACGTTACATTAATGGATATAGCTTCCAATTTGGAGAAATTCACAAAATAATGATTGCGTCCATTATCTGGGTCTTGTTCCGAACACAGCCCATATCAATTGATGACCATTGAATATAGTAGTACACTGCGTGAGATACATGCTCAATGTTCTATCTCCTCAAATCACTCACAAACATTTGGTTTCGTGTGACAACACAAGAACAACAAAATAGAGAATAATAATATATTGAAGAAAGAATGAGTACACACAATTACAACGACGGTGTTCAGCAAGGTCTGGTTAATATAATGTATATTCAGTGCAGTACTAAGAAAAGTTCAATGAGATCTCATAGAAAAAGTACCTGCATTATTATTGTTCATTCTTAGTTGCTCGACGGTTCCCACATATTTACGTAGCTTATCTTTCACCGATGTATGAAATCTTCTTTTGTCCTTCCACTTTACCGGCCACTCACACATGTAGTTAGTTTGAGTTTGTTGGAGATAACTGTTTCGAAGATTCAGATGTTAAATCACCATTACACACATATTATTTGTTGTGTAAGGGTTTTCCAAACTATAGTTTACTTTCCACGTTGAACAACAAAACATTACACATCTTCAACAAATATTAACTTTCGGGTTTTTTATTTTGTTATTCAGCATTTCTTGCAGATCACCATTTCTCTGGAGACAGGCGCGCACTAGAACCGTCTAGAATCACAATGCAGTGTTTCCATTTCAATAGTAGAACTACACTTCATTAGCGTTAAAATGGAACCACGAAATTCACTGCTCCATAATATGAGAATAAGGTCGTTTTTGTCTTTTACACTGAAATATTGCATGGGGTGTCGCGAAATTCCGTGACAATATTCTTCTGTCTTCTAGGGAAGAAAATTAAGACTTCGTCTCGCTTAGAAAATTCTATTTGTTTGTGACTCTTATCATAATATTTCTTTTGATTCAAGTAATGTTTATACACATTTTGATCTGCTTATTCTCGTACTTTCGGTAATTCCTGTCTAGGTATCTGAGTATGAGGTACGACCTCCAACTGGCAGGCCGAGTATGAACCCGGCAAATAACTCATCAAGAGAAAGTGGGCACTCTCTTTCATATTTGCCTGTATTGAAGTGTTATGTTCGTAAACGGTGTGGGGTACATACTCAGGCCATAGATCTTTATTGGTCTGGATACAAAACTTTAATTCCTGTTGCAGTGATTTAATTTCCACCTGTCGTAGTGTGACAATATGCCGGACTATGTTTCAGTTCAAAATCGTACTTCTTTGCAAGAGATTTCATAGCATGACTAGTATTAGCAGGATGTAAATCTAAAATAATGTTGCAGGGCTCCCCGAATCGCAAAAGTATCTCCTGTTCTATAAACTTGATTACTGTGTCAGTGGAGATGGTGCCAACTGCTTTAGCAATTAAACACCTTGTTGAACACTCAAGAGCCACATGAATGTACTTACTGGAAGTCCTCAATGAACCGTAAGAGTCATAAATGAGCTCTCAGTGATCTTGCCAATTGGTTTATGAAATAGTTCAGCTTGTTTCTTAGAGGGCTGTTTTTTCAATGTCTGAAAAAGAAGGCAAATTTTAAGTCTATATCCAAGGTACTGTTTCAAGTATGGGAAATAATATTTTTGCAGACACATTCTGTATATTTTAGTAAATCCAATGTGAGCGGCAGTATAATGGGAATGTATGTTATTGAACCATTGGTCCCTTAGTGACTCTGGTATGCAAAGCATAAGCATTTTTCCATGATGTGGATGTCGTTTTCTGTACAGAATGTAACGCTTTAAAGAATAAACATTGTGGGTGCTTTTTCTGGAGAAAGACCTAGTAAAGCATTTATTATATCTGAGAAGAATTTATCTTTTCTTTGCCCTCTCTCAGTGTTTCGATTTGTGTAAACTTTTGAATATACAAAACATTATCATACAATGAGTTAGAGCGAAAAACAATTTCGTCTTCTCAATGCCTAACATTATCTGTGATTTTGTTGCGGTTTGCCACGAGTTTCATATCTACGTCTTCGTCATATGGTTCATTTTCAATGGCTGAGCGCTGTTCTAATCTTGAGAATATGTCAGCAGGCTGTTTTGATTCTTCTTTATGTCTTATCTCGAAGTTGTAATCTTAGAGAAATATCTTATATTTAATATATTTCCGAGCTTGTCTGGCTGATGCTGTAAATTGACTAAGCACTTACTGTATGTATATAAAATGAAAAATCGATTTAGAAGGTAGTATCGATACTTCCTCCATACGTAGATCAATGAAGAGAATTCTCGTTCCCAGGTGCTGGACTTCTTTTCGAATTTGGACAAGAATATGACACAACTTTTTCTTCTTTGGTCTCTGGATTAAGGCATGTTATGAGACTCCCTGTCTGAGTAGTACTGGGATCAGTATAAATGCGAATTTCTAAGTTTTCATCAAAGTGAGATAATCAAGGAGCATTCAAAATATCCGTCTTCAGTTTTTCGAAAATGTCTTCTAATGTCTCGTTCCACTTAAATTTATTTCCTTTCTCCAAGAGCTGTTGAAATTGCTCTATTTTTTCCTTGAATCTTGTTATATGTGATCTTAAAAATGAACTAACTAACTCTATGGCTTATGGAACTCGCAAGTTCATCACCGCAGTAACAAAAGTTCACCATTCGATTCTATCCAGGGCAATATCAAGCCAGTTTTCATCACGAACACCTACCTCTCGAAGATCTCTTATAATATTGTCCTCCCAACGCCATCTATTTCTTCCAAATGGTCTCCTTCCTTCCGATCTTCCAACCAGGATACAATATAATCTTCGTTTTACCCCATCCGAGCTACATGACCTGTCCATCTTAGTCGTCGCGATTTCATTATTTTTACATCTGGTTAATCGTTCAGTCCGTGGAGTTCTTCATTATGCAGTCTCCTCCACTCTCTAGTCATCTCGTCCCGTTTCCACCTGTATATTTTTCTCAAAACCTTATTTTCAAACACACGTAATTTATGTTCATCTGCTAGGGTCGTACTCCAACTTTCGCAACCGTAAAGTATTACCGGCAGAATAACCGCTCTGTATATTTCCAATTTCAATTTCCTTGATATTAATCGCGATGTTAGAAGTTTTTGGACTGAATAGAAACATGAGTTGCCCGATACTAAGCGACTTTTTATTTCCTCCGTGACCTCATTTTTGCTTTTTACATATGCTCCAAAGTATTTAAATTTGTTTAACTCATCCCTAATTATTGCGTTTTTATTTCCTTCGTTCCCTGTGTTTCGGCTTGTTATCATGTATTTTGTTTTATCTATGTTTACCTGTAGATCTATCTGATCGCACGCTTCTACTAAGATATCGGTGTTGCTTTGTAGTGCATCTATATAGTCCCCTAATACATCTACATCATCCGAGTACACAAACAGTTCATTCAAACCATTTAATGATAGTCCCTTTTGGTCCACTTTAATTTTTGAATTCCATATTCTAACGCAAAGTTAAACAGGTGGTTGACAAGGCATCGCCTTGCTTCAATCCGTTGCAAATCTTGAAACTATCTGACATGACATTACCTATCCGTATTCTGCTTATGGGGTTGCTGAGACGCATCTTCACTAGTTGGACCATTTTTTTCGGAATTCCAAATCGTATCAGGATACTTTATAGCTTTTCCTTTTTGAAAGAATCATATGGTTTCTTAAAATCAATGAATAGCTGGTGAACCATCCTATTGTATTCCCATTTTTTCTCTAAATTTTGTGACAAGGGGAAAATCTGGATTAACATGGATCTATTTCTTCTAAATCCACATTGGTGATTTCCAATTATTTCATTTACGTATACACTTAGTCGTGTTAACAGAATACTACTTAATACCTTGTAACAGGGTGGAAGTAAAGAGATTCCGCGGTAATTATTACAGTCAGATTTATCGCGTTTTTGTAAATCAGAACTATTAAACAAAGGCCGATAAAACTTTTCATTTGACGTTTGGTCTTAGGAAGTTGAAAATTCCTTATTTTCGGTCCTATTCTCGATGATATGGATATCCTCTTTTCCAGAAACTTGGTAACAGTGTACATCCAAGCGAGGGTAAAATAAATGGGGTTTTCGAGGCGAGACGCGAAAGACGTGCTTTCTCAGCTTTTGAAGTAACATTTCAAGATGCTCAAATCATCTCCGAGAATTAAATCATCGGCAAAGGATGTGATAGTATTTGGCAGACCTTCTAGTAGTATTCTAGTGACAATTGAGAGTGATTTCGAACTCGTACAGTGACCAATTGTATAGCGGACAAAGTGATATGTTCTCCGTGTATGTGGCACTTCGAATCTCATATATGGAGAACGACTTTGGGTGCAATTGGATCTGGAAATATGACATTAATAAATCTAGAGTTGTAATGTAATTTTTACCTTTCAGCGTACAAAGAACATTCTCCGTAGACTGGAACGGTATGCTAGGATATTTCGAAAATTTATTGCAAACTACCAAATTTAAGACGAGTCTAAATTCGTTCAAATTTGGCTTACGAATTACTAGCAGTGTTGAACAATATTGACTGTTAGATGTCTCTTTAATAATAATTTTAATAAGCTCTTTAATCAGCTTTGAGGAGTTGTATCTCGAGATCCACCTATTACCGTACCACGAGGGGAATAGGAGGCGATCTTTTGTGGAATGTAGCAGACTTGTCTATCCTAATACCATGGGAGTATCCAGGAAATATCCAATATCACTTCCAGAATAAGCGAAAACGTCTCTGTATCAGTAGAGTAATTTAGAAATCTTTGCTTTAAGCTTTGAAGGTTATTCTGTGTTAATATCAAAATGTGAGATATCGGAATCACATTTTTTCAGTGTATCTCAATTTTTCCAACACTTCTATAAATGTGTTCAAGTTCGTTGCCTTTCTCTTCCTGAATTTTGAGGGTCATTTCTTCTCAATTACTTTCAGCGTATGCCACTGGTATGTTTTAGGCAAATTTATTTTCGAGAAGTTGGGTTTATTTCTAGAATTGTAGGATTGTCTTTATGCATCTTTGTTGACAAATCGATAACGCTATGTCTACCTCTCATTGTATGAAGCAAACGTACATATAAAAATGTTGATTGCTGTTTTCTCTTCCATTGTGACAGAATTGTGACGTTTCTTGTTGCGAATACGTCTGCTGACGTTTACAATTTGATCATGTTGATGACTGCATGAGAAATACTATTCTTTTTTCTTCCTGCCTGCAGTATGTCTGGTTTCTTTCATTTCTTTAAAAAAATTATGTTTTTATGCATATGGATTTTGGTTTGTAGTCGTGTTAAAATATCATGGGCGAAAATTGGGTTATAGACGGCATGTTCAATAATTCTAAAATAATGTGAGTACTTTATGTTTCCATCCTAAATTTGAATAATACAATGTAGTTCAGTTTAATTAACTTATTTGAAATTCCTTTAAAGTGTGTGACAAAAGGAATCAATGTACATTTCTTTGGTAATTGCTTTTCAGACCATAAACTGATACTGGTCCGTGAATCTATTATTACTGGTATTGAGTTATCTTCAACCTTAATTTGAATTAATGATTTATTTTCTTCAGTGTCATAATTAATTCTTTCTCTTCGCTCAAGCGTTACAACTTGACCAATATCCTTGTTATTGGTTCGGTTGCGACAGGTCCTTGGCTCGTTCGCTTATTCTTCTCCTGCTTCATTGTCTGTGCGGGAGGTTCTTGGATCTTGTGTTCAGCCTTCTCCTGTTTTGTCTTCTTTTGAACGGCAGGTCATTTGATGTTGTCTTTAGCGTTCTTTTTCTTATTATTAGTTTGCGCACTCAGGCCCTTTTTGACCTGTTTTAAGTGAGGCTCACTAGTTAGTTTTCCGAATTTTGATTTTTCTTATCTTTGTGCCAACAGGTGTGAGTAGAGTGTCCCATTTTGAAACATACTGCACATACAGAAACAGTACTGCTGCTTTTTTCTTGTTTGTTTTCCTGTTTTCCGCCATCTTGCTTATTCTTCTTGAAGTTTCCATTCTTTTTATAAACATTTTTGCTATTCTGTTTCCATTTTTCTTGTAATATGGCTTTTGACTTCCGTTGTCGTTTATAACCTTCAATGATAATTCGGTCAATTTGTGTATAAGGTCGTCCAAGGTATTTTGATTCTTTTGGGCAGTTTGGGGTTGAGAACTGTCGAAGTGGAAAGGTTTGTTATTGTCCTTTAGGTCCTGAGCCGCCTTAAGGTTATAAAGAAATTTATTTATATGTTTGCTAGGAGGTACAGTATCTATGATATCGATAGAATCTTATTGTTGATTTATCAGGATTTAGCTATCCATTGGAAGTAGCTTGTATGCAGAATTATACGGGGTTTGGGTATTTTTTGCCTGTAGCAAAGGGTGTTGGTTATATGTGTTCTTCGGATCCATTTGGTCACAGGCAAGTTTGTGTAATGGCTTAGTAGGTGGTGTGGTCTGAATTAGAGAAATAGGGGCTTGATCTAGGTCTCTACCTATTTGACGTTTCATAGGAAGGATAATATAATTTGGATTTTGGTTCTTTAGCTGAAGGAAACCACGAGTTTGAGTAAATGATAATTGTAAATTTGGTACTTGTTGGCTCAAATTTTGGCAACTAGGATTTGGTGTATTCAATTTTTGTGGACCTTGTTCTGCCATTGTTTGTAAAGTCTGGGAACGTTCTAGGAATTATCTTCTCTTCAGAAGATCAGTAGATTTTTCTAGAGCAGTTTTCTTCTGCAAGTCTCTAACCGACGTATAGGTCTCTTTTTTTTTTTT
>JAGDQP010000037.1:133826-145047 GCA_022664845.1 Lepisma saccharinum
TTTTTTTTTTTTAGAAAATTCTTGTATAATCCCAGAGAGAGAAAGTGAATGTTTCCTCCTCACTTGCTTCTGGTAAATTATTTCGTATTGCCCGTAATTTACGAATGAAATATGCATCTACTGGTTCGTCTGCTTCCCTTTGTACCATATTAATTTCCATTTCGCCTTTGTAGTGAGGTATTTTTGGTCTGCTAAAATTTACTAATTGATCATTCAGTTGATTGTAGGTAAGCTCAGTCATTAGATTCTGAGACTGTAGCTGGAAAACCACTTCTAAGTCATCTGTATATGCATCGGGAGGATCTCCTTTTCCCTTGCGTCATCCCAGTTCTGAAACGTTGACAGAGGTTCAAAAAACATGAAAAATCTATCCGGGTCCTCATTTATGAATCCCAAACGTTTCGTTAAGATGTGGTAAGTTAAATGAGGGTTTTGTTGAAATTTTGAAACTCAAGCCATCTAATACTTACTTATGAAACGAACTGCTTCAGACTTTGAAGCTAATTTTCTTAGCCGAGAAAATTGAAGATTGTAACTTAGGGTGACATTGTCCAGGATTTCAAATATCTCATCAATAACAAATATATCAAATTAGGGATTAGTTCATTTGATAAATATTCTTAAGCATTATCTAGCTCACTTTCTAAATTACAGTTTTGATTTTCATTAATTGCCAATTAGTTTTAAATATATTAACATTGGTTCCTGATTACCAAGGACTCTAAAGACGAATCTGAATTTGAATTTTTAAAGCCTTTAGGTAACTTTAGCTCAAGCCGAATAGATAAGGATGGGAGAATTGGTGGAATGAAGAAAGCGGGAAGAAACGGGACGACTCCAAGAATACCAACGCACACGATATTTGTCCACTACAAAACCACATGGCACGAGCCGGAATCGAACTAAGAAACCCACACACCAGAGATTTATTTACTTGGTATGCACATCGCAGGGCAGCCACTGCTGCATAAATATGTCGTCCGATACATTATTTGTATACTATAACGTACATCGTAAAATTACACTAGAAAATGATTACAGTGAAGATTATATTGTACCCTATATGACTTAGTTATATTGTACCCTATATGGCGAAAATGATGCTGCTGGCATTTTAACATAAACAAGATGCGTGGCGATAGTTAAAATCAAATTACTGATGCTTTCAGCATAAAACTTACATAGTAAATTGCCTCGCATAAAATGACAAATACATGACAAATATAAATACATTGTACTATAATAGATATAATGAAAAATTATAAAATACATTCGTAGAATGAAATAGTCATCATGTGATAAAATAATACAACATGGAGTAAGATGAGCTACAACAAACTTAGAATGTTAGAACTACTCTTATTACCCTGAAAATATTTCGGTTTGTGTTGTCAGAAACGAGTCTATTTCCTCCAACGAATAACCATCACAATCTATGAGAATTTTTTTATTTCATGTTTGAAAATTTTACTATCCAAATTTTTAATTCTTTCTGGTAAAAGACTAAAATATCTTTCTCAACATCGAGCAGCTTCTTTAAATTTTATTAAGTCGCGTGTGTGGTAATGAGATTTCCCTTCTCCTTGTATCATAAGAGTGGGTGTAGGTATTTAGCGTACATGAATTTGTTTTCGTAAAAATCAGACACTGATAGATAAAAACACAGGAAAGGGACTTGTAAATATTTCATCAACCACTGGCAAGATTCCCGCTTTGATTTTCTCATTATGATCCTACTGGCCTTTTTCTTCCATATAAAAATTTCTTCTCTAGCAGCACCTCCCCAAAGTAGACACCGTAGTTAATATGAGATTGTACGCGTATAAATGCATGATATGCCAATTTTAAACATTTTAGGGAAACAGATTCTTTTAACCTTCGTAATATAAAAGTACTCTTAGCTAGTTTTTTAATTAATGCGTCAATATGGGCATTCCATGTTAATTTGCTATCCAGGTGTATACTCAGTAACTTTACAGATTCAGTTTTAAAATATTTGTATTTAATGAGAATAGCAAACTTTCACTTTTTTCCACATTTAGTATCAAATCGTTTTCCCTGAACCACGTTGAGGCAAAGTTCTAATAAATTATTGGTGTCCTATTTTGTGGCTTCTAAATCTTTATTCCCTGCGATAATTGTGGTGTCGTCTGCATTTAGTTATCGTAAGTCACCCAAATACCTAAGTGATCAGCGATTTGAGGTTCAATTGTACCACACGATACATTGTCAAGTTTCGTAAAACGTTGTCTAAACATGTGTTATTTCTGGTTGGGAGATCATTAAGATAAACAAATCCTAGGGAACTAATAATGTTAATGAAGTTCGAAAGCAGTATTGATTTCTTCTGTATTAATATCTGGTGTAGTAAAAAGTAATCCATTATTTTTGCATGACATTGAAGGCTTGACTTACCATAGTTAGAATGATCCGATTTAGGTCACATATGCGCCGCTTTGTTCGATAACGTGTTGCCATTTGGATGGTAATATCATGATGCCTCTCTCATAGAAGCCCTTGTCCCTATTGGCAAAAAATTGAGACAGTCGATTTTCACAAACCTCTCTTGAAGCGAATTTTTCACCAGCAAACGTGTTCGCCATGGACAGGAACAGATGGTAATCACTCGGTGCCAGGTCCGGACTATAAGGTGGATGCATAAGTACCTCCCAACCAAGCTCCCGGAGCTTCTGGCGAGTCACTATCGATGTGTGTGGCCTGGCGTTGTCCTAGTGGAACACAATGCCTCTCTTATTGGCCAAAGCTGGCCGCTTCTGGGCGATTGCTGCCTTCAGACGGTCCAATTGTTGACAGTATAGTTCCGAGTTAAGGGTTTGGCAGTAGAGGAGCAGCTCATAGTAGATAATTCCCTGACAATCCCACCAAACACACAGCAAAACCTTCCTGGTCGTCAATCCTGGCTTGGACACCGTTTGCGCCGGCGCACTGCGCTTCGACCACGACCGTTTTCGCGTGACGTTGTCGTAAGTGATCCACTTTTCATCACCAGTCACCAACCGCTTCAGAAATGGGTCGCTTTTGTTGCGAATCAGCAGCGATTCGCAGATGGAAATTCGGTCCATGAGGTTTTTTTGCGTTAACTCGTGTGGCACCCATACATCAAGCTTCTTTGTGTATCCAGCCTTATGCAAATGGTTCCACACGGTTTTTTGTGCAATGTTTAGCTCTTGGGCAATCGAAACAGTGCTTACATGACGGTCGGACTCGACAATGTCCATGATTTTATCGACATGTTCGACACTTGGCCTTCCAGTGCGTGTACATCTTTGACGTCAAAATTACCGGCACGAAATCGACGAAACCAAAATTGCGCGTGATTGGCTGTTACAGTATCAGGACCATAAACACTATTCACATTTGCAGCCGCTTGGCTTGCTTTTTCGTTTTTATCGAAGAAAAACTGTAAAATATAGCGTATTTTCTCTTTGCTAGTGTCCATTTTGACGCGCGCTCACACAACACTGAGTCAACTCATCACAACTATCTGAACAGTGTTTGTAGTACGCAATCTCATTGTTTGAACGCCATCTCGTTGAACCCGATCGGACTTATACAACGTGAGATACAGATCACTGAAGCCATCTATTGGCAAAATAATGGATTACTTTTTACTACACCTGATATGTATGTGGTTTATAATAAATTATTATTATTATTTTGTAATTCCTCAGTAGGCGACATATCGTTTCCAGATGATCAAAGAAAATATTGGTATTGGATTTAGGAATACGATAAAGAGAGATGGGAATTATTTTTAACTTCGGAATTTTTACTCCAAGTACTTTAAAGGTTTTTGGGATGCAAACAGATGAAAGGTGTCACATTCCAATTTGAGATCCTTCATCATAGAGCTACACCACCATGATTTGAATCATCTCTAGAGAAATGAGTTTTTAATTTGTAGTTATTTGGTGTATAAAAGGCAATTTCATTTCTATTTAACCAATGTTCATTCAAACATACTAAATGACTAGGTAAGTCTTGCAAGAGCATGTCTAGTTCACTCATTGTTTTAAAAAAAAATTCATGTTAAAATGCAGAATAGTAAGAATAGTGTGTTTACCACATTTGTTTTTCTGGAACATTTTAAACCTTTTAAGTGATCGTTGATATGATTGAAATTTACTTTTGGTTCTTTAATGATATGTTTGTATCTGCGGACAAGTAGCTGGAGATTTTACTGCCCGTTTTCCGGAGATTTCCATGGTAATGCAATAATTTTCTTTGCGGGAAATGTTTTACAATTGATAATATTTGATCACAGATCAATGTTTTGCTTAGTAAGTTCAGATAGAGTCCGTGGCGGCGCGTATGAAATCTTCTTCCAATATTATAAATATCTAACACGTACAGATTTCTAAAAAAATATCAGAAGATGAACGATTTCAGGGTTTACTCTACTTATTTCTACATTAATAGCAGACCATTTAAGCAGGTCGCACCTCATGGGTATTGTACATATAATAGTATTTATGCGGGAATACGAAACTAAATAATGTTTAATGGAGATCAGGTCATTTTTTGTCTCGTTGCAATATGCATCGTTCGAACTTGCTAATAGGACTACTAAATCTGTAATCTTTACCATGTCAATTTCTGTAACTATATCTCTTAGTATCCCATGCGTTTTAGCACCGGGTTTAGTTAACTCAAATACCTTTTGTAAACTTCTTTCGCTAAGCAAGAATGTTAATCCTTTGCCATGACTGACGGCGAAGATTTTTATGGATTTGTCTTGTTTCCCTCCTTACTTCTAGCAAAATTATAACTTTTCTTCGCACCTTTCTTTAAGATTGTTTGTGTTGATTTTGATTCTGTTTTTGACACTACAAATGATGTACCTTGTACAGTACTAGTCACCTTATAACATTTTTGATAAGTCTGTTCTTTCGCATTTTCATGAGACACCTTCTCAGCTAAGAGCTGTTCCAGTTCATCTAATTTTAGTTTCAAGTTATCATTTTCCTTTCTGATACTCGTTAACAAAACCTTCCTTTGTTGAAGTTGGAACTGAATGTCCGTTATATTGGAATTTTAATTTGTTATGACCTCGTTA
The DNA here is from genome assembly GCA_022664845.1 of Lepisma saccharinum. Lineage (NCBI taxonomy): Eukaryota > Metazoa > Arthropoda > Insecta > Zygentoma > Lepismatidae > Lepisma > Lepisma saccharinum. The sequence goes on from JAGDQP010000037.1 coordinate 138,904, forward strand.
CACCTTTCTATTTCTTCAGTTTTACCTTCCAAACCCTTATCGAATAGCATTCTCTCTTTGTTTACTCTTTCTTCTAGAAAATTTATGTTATCACTTAGATGAGAAATTTTGTGTGTATTTAATCCCTAATTTCTTTTCGCTAATAGTAATTGTCCCCTTAATTCTTCAATTTCTTCATTATCAAGTAACTGTACATCCTCCATCCTTTTAGAAATTTGGTCGTTAAATGTTGTGATAAAATGATCTATCAGATTATTGGACGATGTATATCTGAGATGTTTCATCATCCACTATTCCTAGATCTATTATTTCCTTCTTTAACCTAGATTTTGCTATATTAATTTCTTTTTCCAGAGTTATCACCTTACTATTTAACAGTTCTACATCATCTAATTTAACGAGGGCCCCTTATCACAAATAGATGAGCGCCCTACCACTGAGCCGCCGCGACCCCAAACGAATTTGAACCTGCTTCCTTTCCTGTTGACTTACTCAGCTTTAAGTGTTACTTCATCCGTGGCTGAATGATAGCCGGGAAATAACGAGTCCTGTGTTAAGGTTATTTAATGGTACACCAACGTTGTTATGAAAATTACATTAAACAATGTTTTAAGACTCAGTATATTTCTAACACTAGTCATTTGTAAAATCATAGGATTAAATCTCCATTCATTTTGTACTGTGGAAATTCACTATATCTGTAACCGATTAAATTTATGCAGCTTCTCAAAAGCAGTTTGATGTTTGCTGTTGAGAAAGTCTGATAACTTCTGTGTATCAGTTTTCAAATAAGCAACCAAAGCAACACACGATGGCAACCGTATACTTTTCCATAGCATCATTTGGCCATGATTGACAACTCATGCAGAACAGAAAGTTTGCCTAATAAAGTTCTTTCCAGGAAGTACTGTATATAAATTAGCTATTAATGTTTGTTGCAGTCAAATATGTTTGTTACGTTAAAATATGTAAAACATAGCCTTCGAAATCTAACACAACATTTGATGTAAGTACTGTTACTTACAGTTTTAAGTTTACCTAAGTTATTGAACTTCCTCGATATCTGACAATGTTGCAACATATCTGTCTTTGTGACTTCAAATTATCTTACAACCATTGATCACACTGCATTAATTCCCATTGTAATGAACAACAAGTTCTAACACGCCAGGGTAGTAAGACATTTGATGATCCTTATCATTAAAAATGTTGCAATATGTCACTGTCCAGAGTTGCTGATAAGTCGCTGTAACGAACATTTGTATTATGATCTGCCATATTCCAATTCGTTAATTTGAAAATTATGATTATTTCAATTTTATTTTATTTTAAAAATGATTTAATATCATTCAATTAACTATTCGCAAGATCTTTCCTAGAAAGAAGGAAGGAAATAAATTTTGTGGAAGTACTATAGGTATCGAGGGAATTTCACACTTCAATTTCCCTAAAACATAAATTCCGTAATGTGTACTCTCTTGCTTTTCCAATACAAACGATAGTGCTACAAGAAGAAGAAAAAACCTACTTTTCGGATGACGTTTAAGAAAAATAGTGAACTGTATAGTCTAATAAACTGTAAAAACTTTTGGTAAACTTTATTTTTATATGGGCCAGTTTAGTAACTTTGGACTTCGGCCCATCACGATTTGCCTTTAGCTGTTAAGTGTTAAAATCCACACCCATGCCCCTGCCGGGACTCGAACCCGGGACCGTTGAGTCGATAGCCTACCGCCGCAGACCGCTCGACCACCCGGCCGGCTCTAATAAACTGTCTGCAATAGTATGTAATAATAATTAAAAATATATTCTTCTCTTCATAATTCATCTAAAAATTTCTCTAATATCTGGGACAGTGACACACACACACACACACACACACACATATATATATATATATATATATATATATATATATATATATATATATATATATATATATATATTCGAATTCTCCCTCCCTACTTACCTCTCATCACTGGCGTAACTAACCGGGGCTTCGGTTGAAAGGGGCTTACTTACGAAGCTTAGTTTCGAAGTTCGGTAACTTTGCAGGGGCCATTCTGGTTCGTTTGGGGGAAGGCCCACACGCCCTTAGTTACGCTACTACCTGTCCCTCTTTATTTATTTATATTAAAAAAAAGACAGATAGTAAAGGAAAATACATTTTCTTCTTCTACCTGGAGTTTCTTTTTCTCTATCATTCACTTTTCTCTCTCTCATGAGAGAAAGAAGGACACAAGGAAGACATTTCCTTTCTCCTCTCCCTTTGTGTTTTTTTACTTTCTCTGTCTCTCAGGATTCTCCCTTCCCACCTGCTCCTTTTTCTGGAAAGAAAGTAGAAGGGAAAATGAGGAGGATAGGGAAAGAGACAATCTCTTTTTCTCTTTATTCTCTCATTTTTTATCCCTCCATACTCATATCCTCTGTTCTTTCCTATTGAATGGAAGAAAAAAAGAGAAGGGAATAAGAGAGACTGATATCTTCTTCCCCCTCTTCTTCTGAAGAGAAGAGAGGCCTTTCTCTTTCCTGGCTCTTTCTAGCTTCTCGTCTTTTCCTCTTTTAGCAAGGAGAGAAGCGGAAAACAGATCGGCGGAAAGGCCTAATTCTTCTCCTTGCTTCCCTCATACTTTCTCTGAGAGAAAGTGGAGACGGAGAGCGTGGAGAAAGCAGAAGAAAAAAGGATTGTCTTCTTATTATTACCTCCCCTCTCTTTCCTCCCCCTTTCATGACCTGGGCAATAATAACAACGAAATACTAATCATTTACTTACAAGTAAACCAAGGGTGCTGTAGGCACGCAGATTTCCTTGAAACTCCGGGAAAGTTTAGTGCAAGTGAAAATATTTGGAGCCCCGTTTTCCGTTTTGGACCATAAAACGATTAACAAATGTTTTAAGCCAATTTACCCACCTGCAAATAACGAAAAACGACAAAGTTCACGACTATCTTAAAATTGTCATAACTTTGTCCATTTTCATCCGATTTGCACGATCTTTTTTTAATTGAAGGGGAGACAACTCTCTATAAGGCTGATAGGTTTAATTTGTCATTACAGTTTTTAATGAAAACTACTTTCTCACCGATTCGGTTAAGGTGAAATAGCTTTTCCAAGCAATTCCCCAGTACTGGCCTCGACTATACACATGTACTAAAATATATTAAGGAATTGTCAATAAAAATGAAGTATTTGTATATGTACAGTAATAATGATATATAATGTTAATTTAATGTATCTTATTAGTAAAATGTAGGGAACACTGTGAAAACCTCCTCCTCGACACAAGAGAGAGAACGGCAGGCGCTGGACCGAACGAGAACAACAGCTTAGACAAAACTGGACGGAGGTTTCCCCTAAAGAAGGGTAAAATAACACAATCCAAAATCGTCGCACAAAGGGAGAACTCGTAAGGAGTTCACAGAATTTGACACATGGACTGGAACCTGAATAGCCAAACAGACACTGGGTCGCACAGTTAAAACAGATTCACCAGTTGATGGTCATTTCCCACTCAATAAGCAAATCAGCACTCATTTTATCACACAGGATACCAGTGGAATGTCTCATCGGAGAGATGAAAATGAAAAAGTGCCAGCGCAAAAAGAAGTGAACATGCGATACGAAACAGCAGGCACACAGCGCAAACTCCGGTCGAACACACGAGGAGAAAGAGACGAAACACTAATTCCAAAAGGCGAGAAAACAAAGGAGGGGTGTGTGAAACTCACGAGATGAGATGAGATGAGAACATCGGAAGGAACCTACTTGAGGAAAAAACTCGATCGAGCAGCAAAACACACCCCCACACAGAAAAAAACGGACCCGAGATGGAGTCATTAAACTAGAGCTTACCCCAAACTCTAGACTAGCACAAAGCTGGTAAAGGAACAAACCAACACATCACGACTCCAGAACCTGCGAAAGGTAACCAAAACGCAGAAGGAATACACATATTGGGAATGAAAGGCGGACACGAACTACAGTAAAGTACAGAGCCTGAGCTTCCCGTCGTTGACATTCGCCATTCTTCACCAGAAAGAAAAGATCGATTAACACCTTACACGTGTACTGCGGGACCTACCAGAGTACACACAACATATGCTCTGGTGAAACGAAATATCTCGACGCTGATAACTATCCCGTATCGACCCCTATGAGAAAATACATGCTCAACGGAGCTCTAAGTTTCACCATCACGAGGCAATGAACAAGCGAATAAATGTATAAATCAAATACTAAACCTATACCAACCGATTTCTGGTGAAGGACTTCGATTTGTCTGTAGTTTAAACGACAACAAAAATTTTCGAACACGATACTGTTAAGTCCGACTGGAGACGAAAAGAAAGCACGGAAAAATATACGAAATCTGATATACTGGCGTTAGCTTGAAAATTTGAGCAATGCAAAATCTTAAACCTTCATAAAACACTAAACCTTCCACTGAAGTAAATGAAACTTCTTGCAAATTTATTCTCATTAAACGTACTTAACTTCTAAGTTTTAGTTTAATATTGGGAATATTAAGCTTTTAAATGAAAGCTGAAAAAATATCTTTTGTTGAAATATTTATTTTTAATAAAGAACACAATTGCGTTTAATAAGAATGCAGAGCAACATGTGACAAACAATGCGTACATTTTACTCTGTAAGAATAAGAAACACATAACAAATCACTATTCAGCTATTAATTACACATAAATATGTCCAACAAAATCAATACAAATTTCGTAGGAGAAAGAATGTTTGAAATTTTCTTCTGTCAGTCCAATTTTAAGTATCAGCCATTGAAGTTTCAATATTTTCGTATGTTTGCGATAGTACGGACACAATTTTAAAGTAACGTGCTGAATATAAGCTCTGATATATCTTCCAAACAAAACTGTCGTTTCGAATGTTTATAATTTAATTTCTGTTCACTCATATTTAAAGCCTTAATAATAGATTTTTTAACGAAGACTCAAACAAGCTACATTTTTAGGTAGATTTCGAAGAAAAATATACCTATTGAGATCGATACGATATGAAAGTATATATATATATATATATTAACACGCTAGCGGCCATAATTTTGAAGATATTTGAACCAAATTTTTATATGTTGTTTCTATTCTTAATAGCTCGGTTAAGTTCGTTAATGAGCAAAATCGGTCGCCATCTTGGATCCAAAATGGCCGCCGAACCCATTGTTGTATAGAATGCACAGCCTAAACCGCTGATGCTATTTAAATCAAATTTGGCATAAAGGTACAACATCACCTTTCGATTACGAAAATGTTACCTAATGAGTTCAAAGACGCCATCATGAATCCAAAATGGCGGAAGTAAGAAATCTATTTTAAATATCGTTTAAGCTAGAGATACGAAATTTGACAATAAAGGTGTATTGTCACTAGTAGTTCAAGAAAATATTACGAAATGTTGAAAAAGTCGCCATCTTGGACTCAAAATGGCCGCTGAACCCATTGTTGTATAGAATACACAGCCTGAACGGCTGCAGCTAGAAATGTCAAATTTGGTAACACTATACATTATCATTTGTATGTTACTAAAATATTACATGATGAATCCAAAGACGCCATCTTGGATCCAAAATGGCGGACCTAAAAACATTTTCCACGCCATTTGAGCTAGAGATACGAAATTTGGCATAAAGGTGCGTTATGACGAGTAGCTTAGGGAAATATTACAACATTTGGGAAAAGTCGCCATCTTGGATCCAAAATGACCGCCCAAAATCCCATTTTGCACACCGTTTGAGCTGGATAAATGAAATTTTACTTGAAGTTGTACCATCACAAGTAGGTCACGACAATATGAGAAAACTTTCAAAAAGTCGTCAACTTGGATCCAAATTGGCCGCCCCAAAAACCCAATTTCCAAATCATTGAAGGTAGAGAAACGAAATTTTCTTTGAAAGTGTATGAACAAGAGTAGGTTACAATAAATGGGGTAAACCTTCCTTTTGAAAGCGCAGCCCTCTGTGGGAGGGTACAGATAGATACCATGGTGGTGTAGTGCTGCAGTGAGATTTTGGTTAAGATAAAGGAGACGCATCCTCTCAAAAGCACTGAAGTTGGGGGGCGAACCCTCTACGGGGGTCTGGGGGCAGCGCTCCAAGCGAAACAAAGCGAGTATATATAT
>JAGDQP010000037.1:145447-161782 GCA_022664845.1 Lepisma saccharinum
TACAAAACAATAAATAGTTTCTCGATAGTTCTCATATAAGGCGAGATTTGAATTTTTGAAAATAAAAAAAACTTCGAGATATACCTCAGCCTGTAGGCCTACCGAAAGGGATTTTTTTATTAAAAACATTAAATCACAAGCCAATGATACGACCATACTTACTCCACTTAAAACACTTTTCAAATTAGCTTCACAAATTTATGTTCATAATGCTTCAACGAGACTTACTTTCTGAGTACAAAAATGGATCGAAATATATGGAGTTAAATTACAAAAAAAAAAAAAAAAAAAAAAAAAATCTGTTCTTATTGAGATCATACTCGCAGACGTCTGTTAAACTTTGGCCCTTGAAGTCAGTGGTTTTGTTAGGTAGAAAAGCTGTCATAACGTTTGTTAAAATATTCGGATTAAACTTTCAATCGAAACGAGAATACGTAAGACCCATCGACCACAGAGTTCAACAGCCAAACATACTCCTAGCATATTGTTAGTGAGCATAATGAACTAAAGTTGGAGTGTTAAAAGTGAACATCAAAATCAACTAAATATTCTAAATGTGAATGAGAAGATGTTTTAAAAACGGATACAAGGAGAGAAATGATTTCCAGTCCCTAGCCACTCAATGCCACAATGACGAGAAAGCGGTAACTAACCCATGCCCACCTCCAGAAGTTTAGCTTTGCATTTTAGAAAGAATAACTTATACTAAATTGAAATTCTTACAGTATGTAAAAGACATATCGAAGTTACTAAAAGCTCAACAAAATTTTCAAATTCGTGAAATTTAACGAAAAGTTTATCAAACTTAAAGATTGAAAATTTAGTTTTTTCACGGATAATAACGAAGTCATAAAGATGTCTTCCGCAGCAACACCTTGTAGAAGCAGTTCATAAGCAGGAAGATAAATCACCACAATTTAGAAATTTAATTTTTTCAGCTAAACTTGTTTCGACTGACATGTAAAAGTTATTTCATTAATACCGCAAACTATACTCTTTTTACCCTGGAATCCATTGATATAATTATTTCACTTTTACTATTGAAATTAAAATTTTATTTTTTGACAATCAGTGGGCCTGCTTCCATAGGACATCTTCTTCATATTCGTCTGCTGGAGGTAACCCCCACCTCCAATGCAAGATTTTTTTTTTTATCAGAACTACCTGCAGGGCTCTTCAACTCATGTGGAAACACTTTCGGGACGAATAGACCACTCTCTCGTAGCTTGAACTTTAAGTAACAACGATAAGTGCTCAATCCGGCAGCTGCAGTTTGGTCTTGTGGTTAAGGCGTCGGGAAGCTGATCCAAAGGTACCGGATTCGAACCCTTTCGTCGGTTTTTTTACATACTTTTTAAAAGAAAATTAAAGATTTTTCGTTTTTTATGTAAATGCACAAAAGGAAATTTAATAAAAGTCGTGATTTATAATTTTAAAAGAGGGGCAAGGAGGGTGAGGGCGCAGCCCCTGGTTAGCGGTGGCATACGCAAAAGTGCTGTGCCGTACTGGAAGTGTTTCCATGTGGGCTCTCCTTAGAGACGGAGTCCTGCAGATAGCTCTGAAGAAAAAAATGTACTTTTAACTACCAAAAGCCAAACATCCGCCGGAAGTCAATTCCGGACTTGTCACGTCCTCCTGACAGTCAAAAATACTTCGCATTTTCTCATTCACGAGAAAGATCCAAAAGGCAAAGTAAACGCAAGTTCTAAACCAAATCTTTAGAACCTAATATCTATTTATGTAAAATTTTATAATTATTAAAGAACAGGGCTCTATCCTGTTGGGAAAATTTTTCCAATAATAATTCACCACATATCCTATTTAGTCCAATAATAAGAGATGACACATATCAATCAATGAGATGATTCCTAGCATCCAAGAGTGCATCGAAAATAGTTTGAGAGGAAAGAATTCCTGCGCCAGGGCAAGATTTTTTTATCAGCTCGACGCGCAGGGCTGGGCTGCCATTTTGGAAACTTCCGGAGCACACTTGAAAACACTTGCTGTGGGAACAGCTCACTCTCGCTTATCCTGAATGATAAATAACAGCGAGAAGCGCTCAACCCGGCAGCTACAGTTTGGTCTTGTGGTCAAGACGTTGGGAAGCTAATCTAAGGGTCCAAGGTTCAAACCCCGGCGTCGACTTTTTACATTTTTTTTTAAAGAAAATTAAAGTTTCTTCGTTTTATATGTAAATACACAAAAATAAATTTAATAAAAGTTGTGATTTACAATTTTAAAAGATGCTAGGATGTATATAAACCCACCAGGGCAGGATGCACACCGAGCGATAGCGAGGTGTGCAAGGGGAGAGGGTGCGTCCGAAGGGAGCTGGGCGGCGTTAGCCGCGGGGGGCGTAGCCCCCTGTTAGCGGTGGGCATACGCAAAAGTACTGTTTACTCAAAAGTACTTTTTTTAGGCAAAATTTCTGTGCCGTACCGGAAGTGTTTCCAAGTGTGCTCCGGAAGTTGCCAAAATGGCTGCCCAGCCCTGCGCGCCGATCTGAAAAAAAATTCTTGCTGCGCCAGGGTATAGTAACAAAAGAACAACGAAAACTACACCTTTGCTTGATATGGGTAGAGGAAGGTCAAGATAGTAAAAACCACTTGGAGGTCAAAATAGTAATACTGTATTCGATGAGCGACAAAAGTCACGACAGAAACGGAATGGAATATAATAAGCTATGGAACGGAATAGTATACCGTTACAACTGTAAACAAATTTTGGTTTGTTTACAATATGTTACTTATGTTTGTAATACGAATTTATATGTAACTCTAATAACAAAAATAGATTACGGAATACATATCCAGGAAATAATAAATATATATGTACCAAATATCAAAGTTTCAATGTATGTACAATAAATAAGAATATTGCAACTTCTAAATCATTATTTAATGATAGTGTCTGTCAAGATACAACAACGTGAAACGACGCTGTAAAAACACGAAGTTTTTTTTTTACACCGGAATGTCAATTCCTATATTATATAATTCAAAAACTCCTCTTATAGATTTTAAATGAACACTTCAAAATACAAAATAATAATGGAACAAGAAACAGTTTTTTTTAATTTAGTAAAGCTTTCTTTAGTAATATGTCAATATATCTTTCTAAATAATATATATTGACAATATAGTATATTAGCTATATATATGTAATATATCGTCAATATATTGCCAATATATTTTAGGACATGGGCATAGTACTGGGGTATTACTTTAAAAAGCTATTTCACCATAACCGAATCGGTGGGTTCATTATAAGCTGTAAAGGCAAATTAAATTTGTCAGTCTTATAGAGGATTGTGTTAGTGTATTATAGTGAAGAGCCCATGTTTGTCTTCGCTCACAAGATGGCATTCCATTGCTGTTTTGGTTCTTCTTTCTCCCCTTCTCAAGATTTATCACCCTACTGAGGGGGTGAGAAGAGGGTTGACGCGGTGGACACTGGACAACGGTCAGTTCCATTTTCAGTTTGGTGGCAAAAAGTGTCTGTGTTTTTACAACCCAAGTTATTTCCTTTTATCGTGTGTGTTGTTCAGCAACAATTGAACTAACTATATCATTCAATCATTTCATCATCGAATTTCAATTCATTTTATTTTTGTGTTTATTACTTAGACCAACAGATACATTATCAGAACCAACAGATGGTCGCTAGTGAAACAAATAACGAACAGTCTATATTTTGTTAACATGTAAATATTAGCCCAGTGAGAGTAATCTACATATTGAAACTTCTTCGCTTATTGTAGTATAGTTTGTTAAAATAATATATGTGACATAAACAATATTTTTCCATTCCTTTACCCTCGTGTATCCGTAGATAGAACCACGAAATTAAGTTTACTTATTACCAGAGGTCCTCCGAAACTTTTTTATGTTTTAATCATCATCAAAAACAGTACTCAAATTCAACACCAACAGATTGTTTTCCTTCCATTTTTTTAAAAAAATGTGCAAATCGGATGAAAATTGACAAAGTTATGACAATTTTAATATAGTCATGAACTTTGTCATTTTTCGTGATTTGCAGGTGGGAAGATCGATTAAAAACATTTGTAAATAGTTTTATGGGCCAAAACAGAAAACGGGGCTCCAAATATTTTCACTTGCACTATACTTTCCAGGAGTTTCAAGGAAATTGACGTGTGTACAGTTCTCTAGGTTTACTTGTTAGAAAGATGTGAACATCCACCAGTGTGTTGCGCAGTAGGTATTACTATTGCTATTAAATTAAGCTTATGGATGGGTTATACGTGTTGTACTGAGTTTCTTTTGGTATCTATAGAGGTCACTGAACGTATGGAATAAACAAAATCTCGTAAGAGCAAGGTACATATTTTATTTTTGAAAAAGGTTACTATATTTTTATGTTTTCTTTATATAAATTAAACTTATTGGGCGATCTCAAGATGGCGGACCGCGTTAGTAATTTGGCTACACTTTGTGAGGTTCCGTTCCCTCTATTTCCACTATAATCTAAGGATGGAACTAGTTCCCTGTGCGCACCTCGCGCAGCTAGATGTCGCCTTTGTAGCCTTTGCTTTCTTCGCTTCGTTCTGCTCATCTTGCTCGCAGCCGAAGAACAAGAAGTATTTTACTACATCGCAACCTAGTGCTCCACCAACCGGCAGCTGGTTGTGTGCCGAGAAGATTCTCGGCTGTCGGCTGCTTTTGTTGTAGGGTTGTGTGTTAGATGCGATAGGAATCGTACCTAACAAGATAAAAATAGTGTTTGTGCTTAGTGAAAGTACGTGTACATTTTTGTTTTAAATTCAAATTAGTGCAGGTAGATTACACAACATGTTTCGTTTCACCGTAAATTTAACGAAGAACTTGCCACTCAAGCAGACTATATCCCATGCCGAGTCGAGCGCATCTTTGTTGAAATTATGCCCAGCCGTCGTGCAAGTGCAGAGTGCAAAATCGTACTCAGATCACGTAATTCCGGACAGATTAAAGGATGTTCCTACTGCAGAAGATCCGCTATTTTTTGACATGGTTGAATATTTCTTTCACAGAGCATGTCAGATAGTAGAGGACAAGCTTATTGAAGATATGAAAGTACACAGAATGTCTGTCGAAGACCGAAAGAAGAAAGTTAAAGGTATTTTGAACATCATGCAGCCGTGTGATCATGTATTAGAAGTTGCATTCCCTGTCAGACGCGATACAGGAGACTACGAAATGATCACTGGTTACCGAGCACAACACAGTCAACATCGAACACCTTGCAAAGGAGGTAAGTGTATTCAAAACTCATACTGCAGTTTAGCTACTTCTCCGCAATTGCCACTTTTTTAAAGGTTGTTTATTATTTCGGATGCATTCAATGCAGAATTAGGTTCAGAATCAGCAGAAATATTTGAGTGCAAGGACACACTACATTATACAGTATGTTCCTGGTCCTAACAACACCCCTTGATTTTGCATCAGTTTCTGCGGTGAATGCATCCAATCAGTAGATGATATGAGGCCAAAGAACAACATAATAGGAGGTAGGGCACTTGTGCTGTATCGCCGGACCATACGAAAATAGAAAAAAAGTACCGTAATATACTAAATTACGTTAGAGTATTGCGTCCTTGCACTCACAGCGCTTTCGTGATTGTGGTTCACATTCTGCATTGAATGCTATATGAAAGAAGCCGTTATGATGTTAATCGTCCGTTTTCTAGTATATTTTGGATTTCTGTATGCAGAAAACTCTCAGTGCACGTTATAGCGTTCGGATACGTTCAAAACAGAATGTAATCAAAATTCATGTGGATAATGTTGAGTGCAAAATGCGCAAGATTAACATTTAGCTTCACGCCTTGTTTTCGCTTCCGTTCGTATGCTTCTTCCTGAACCAGAGACGTCAGAAGGCCATAAAGAAATAATGCAAAACTTTTGGGTTGTTCTCACACAAATATTTAGAAATTTAGTTTGCCCCTTGTATATTTTTCGCGTTTCTAGCTATATCTTTAAAGGTGATTTGGTACCCCTTTCCATATTAAAATTATGATCCCGTTTGAAGCATAACGTTATTTATTTACTAGGCTCAGGTATTTATGAAATTCGTATAAGCTATTTACTGTAAGGAAAGTATGTGTTTGTTTCGCGTAGTTGCAGCAGGAAAACCTTAGTTCGGAGCCAATCAAATTCATAATTTACACATTTTGTATCTTTGTGCCGATGTTTGCGAAGGTGGGCCTTGAAAAAAGAAAACACTTTTAAGACTGCAATGATTTTCCTTAATTTTTGTGTTAACAATTATTACAGAAATGAGAGTATGTCACCGAAATGCAGGATAATGAAAATCATTGCATTTTAATTGTTAGAATACCATCACGTCGTTAGTCTTCAATCTAGAATAATATTGCTATAAAAAATCTACAACACTTTACCTTTATGATATTGAATGAAATATGAGTAAGTTTTCGAGTTCAGTCTGTAGTCCAAAACTCGAAATATTTTACTGTGACCTAGGCGCCATTTCTGAAAGCCAGGCGCCACAATAATACAAATACAATTTAATACATAGGCCTGCATGTTTCGGCCTTAAATTATAGCTACAGATATAAAAAGTACAACCTTATATTAGTGTTGATTACCGTTGAAGAGTGCCTGTCTCAGTCTGTAGCGGGTAATAGGTATGTACGTTCACCTTAAATTGGGTAGATAAGGTGAGGTATCTCATATCCATCCACCTTATTACCAAGATATATTCCTTTATTGCTCCGACTAACTTCATATGTTCTGATTTGTGGTACTTATATCTGCTCTTCCTCTCGGCATCTCAGGGTTAACTTTGAAGTCACATATGTGAGTACACATATTTGAAAATTTACAGCGGGACTATTCGAAAAGCTAAGGCATGCGTGAGGAGGTTAAAGAAGTAAATGAAATTCACATGATTATATTTTATTCCTCTGATCCACCTATTTGAAGATGTACCAAGGCTTCCAAGATATGATTACAGCTAGCTGGAAAAATGACTGAATATTTACACTGAAATTACTCCGTATATACACACCCAGTTAACATTTCCGCTAGGTAAAATTAGTTCTTTACATGTTAATACGCTCATGGCACTACTTTTTCCAATGTCACTGTTTTAAGATTATATTTTGTTCCAAGTCTTTTCACTTATTTTAAGCTTAGGCCTATCTCAAGCTTGTTGTCACATTGTTAATTAGTAATTTGTGATTTTATCTGAATTAAATTTATGCATCCACTTGGAAAATAGCATATAACAAATATATCAATCTAGGAGCTTCCATCCGGGATGACAAAATCGCTTCATCATTGTCTACTTATGATGTAGAGGAACGTAACAGTGTACATACAGGCTATTCCTAGAAGATTACAGCGATTGAAGACAATATAAGTGAAGTTTTACAAAACAGACGGATGTTCTGTAACTCAACGGATTTAAATATGTGTAAGGTTCAAGGTAAATTAGAAACTTTGTATCAGATTTATTTAAATTTGTTTTTAATCCATCCAAGCACATAAAATCTGAACTACTGGCAGGTAAATATTAGGAATACTAACGTCAAAAAAGCTAGGCACCAGACTAGTATTTCCAATCGACTGGGATTTTTCGAGCCCTGAAAATACAAACTACTAAATGGTAGTTTTCTATCTGTTGATTTTGTAACCGACTAGAACTAGATGGATAATTTAGTTTACAAAATGGACATTTTGATGCTCTTTACTTTCAATCTTTATTAACGAATTACTTACAAATGAATTAAAGTATATCATAAAATTATAAACTACGTCTTTGGCATATCAAGCTCCGTGCAATATTACTAGACCCTTTAATTATTATCATTAATAATATATATTTTCAAACAGGAGCAATTTTAATACCACACTTGCTATTCACAGAGGTACAGTAGTACACGGAATAGGGAATTTTTGATTGCATTATATAAGTTAGTTTTAAAAAGAGCTTACTAAAAGTATTTATTTTGATGATTAAAAAAAAAACCTACTAAATTTGCAAATTCGTTAGGTTTCCGCTGGTGCCGCCATCTTCGAAAATGGCGAATGTTTTTTCCCTTTTATCTCTGTTCCGTTACATTCTATGGTTATTATGAAAGTTATTTCCACAGTATTTGCTACAATTGAGGTCTAAATTTTATGAAAGCTCTTGAAATTCTGAAACGAATGGTGCAAGTTTGGGATTTTTAGGACAAATAAATAGTTTTGAGTTTCGGACTATTGAAGATTTCAAAACGCGTCACAGATCAGTCATTTTTTTTATTTTTAACTTTTCAGCTTCTCACTTTCCGAGGGCTGTTTCGTCGAAACTCTTGATTCTAGGGAAAAATGCATTGGACCTTAATTGTGGCAAATTTTGCGCTCTTTTTGATGACAACCACTTTTGCTCTAGAATGCAAGCGGACCAACATATTCTAGAAAAATTGTGTATTCGCGCTAGCGCAAGTCTGACGGGTGTATGTTCTTTTGGGTCATCGAAACAAACACTTTTAGCAAGGTTTTAAACTTACCTAACTAAAAAATAAAGGTAGCATCCACTTTTTGGTCCCTATTGCGTGGACTACAGAACTAATCAGGATATCAAAAAAGATTAATAAAATAAGCAACACTGGTTACCCCATTTGTGGTTGGTGGGCCGGTGTCTCAGTGGTAGAGCGGTCACCTTTGGTGTGTGGGGTCCTTGGTTCGATCCTAGCTTTGTGGTAAACTAGTATTATATGCGTGGGTTTTTTAAAGTTCTCCCGTTTCCTATCACTTCCTATATTCCACCAATTCATCCATTCGCTTTGAGCCAAATTTGCCTATAAGTCTTAAAATAAATTTTTAAAGGTGTCAGCACCTGCTTAGGCGGATCAGTAAGACCATCACGAATTGGGTTCTCCCTCATTTTTTTCTCAGTCTCATCTGTGAATGCCGGGACCTATAATTATCTTAGGCTCTGAACCACGCCGTGGCTTGAATCCAGTTCACAGACAGTGAAGTGGTGTCACACCATTACCTACTGAGGTCTGTACAGAGCTTTACATTTACATACTGTAATGGGCCCAGGTAGCCTGTTTTTTTTGTTGTTGTTTAAATACCAGTTTTTTTTCAATTCCTTCTTTGTACAAAGTCGAACAGCTTATTGCCGTTCGGCAATAAATATTTTCCCCACTACTTGGCCTTTCTTTATGTATCGTGCGCTCATTTTCTAATTGACCTACTTTGTGTCACTACAGTAACGTGTTAATACAATCTAACGATTCGTGAAGCAGTAAATATTATATCAGGAAACGAACAGCTGGTGCAAGCTAATCCACTGCTGGTTTTACATTGTTCTTTATCTTATCTTTGTAATAACAGACTGTACGCCGGGATAATGGGGCTATTGAAAACTGAACTTTTATTAATTTTGTGCGATTAGCAGATGCTCACCTTTGCTGCCTCCTGTTTCTATCGGTAAAATTAGTACGGTATTTATTTATTTAGCCCTAATATTTTCGAACTTAATATAGTTGAATGGTGGTGAAGGCACTGACTTTATTTTAAAAGTATTGTGAAATTACGTACAGAATTTTAAATGCTGTACACAGGCTTATTTTACAAATTTGCAAATTAATAAAAGTCAGTTTATTGCATAGTTGGTATCCCCAAGTGATGATAAACACTCGAAGCAAGGTGTGCAGTGTTGCCAAGTAACGTGTTAATTTGCACAAAATATCAAAAGCAACGCTTTGCCTGGGACGTTTGTAAATGGATTAGCTGCTTCATTTCGTGAACTGCGCACACACTTCTTTTTTCTTTTATCGTATCCTGGCCTGAGTCGTAGATGTCTAAAGGCAGTGAATACATTTTAAAATTTCGATATACTGTACCGCGTAAATGATCATTTTACTTCGAATATTTAGTCTCGTGCCTGATCCTTAGTTGGCAATACTGCAGTCCTTGCTTCAGATGAGATTTTTATCAGTTATCACTTAGGGTCGCAACTATGCAATAAAACAACTTACCATCCATTTAAGAAGCAACTTTTAAGTAAGGTTGGCAATACTGATACAAACGTGAAATTGTGCCTCCCAATATGCACCGTGCTGATACAGATTTACTCCCATAAAAACATTTTCTTTCCATGCCTCGTTCCTAGTTAACCGTGAATTATTAATGTCATGGGGAATAGAACCATTGTTCATGTGAACTTATTTTCTCGTTTTAGTGTCAGGAATTAGTCGGTGAAATTTGTCCCACATATTAAGATACACGTACAAGAGAATATTTCTCTTCCAAGAAATATATGAAAATATTTCTCGTACCAAAGTTTTAAAAGATATTTCGCTCGTTCGGAAGAAAAGTGTCACGACCCAAAATTTACCAATTGGCTAAAAATCATTAGACAACCGTTCTCACTTCACAAAACCTTGGTCATGTCTGCGTGGGATTTTTCGGGGTTCTCCAGCTTCCTCCCACTTTCCTCATTCCACCAATTCATCTCATCATCCATCCGGCTTGAGCTGAAGTTGCCTAAAGGCCTTAAAACTAAATTCAAATGAACTTGACAAAAATGTCTCAAGTCTTATCTACACCAGTGGCCGGTAGTTAGCAAAAGTGCCACTTTTCTCTTTTGCCGGATTTTGTATTTAGTGCCCAAAATTCAAATTTGTGTATGGCTTCTTAAATAAAACGTCACTTCTTTCTTCCCCAGACATCGACCACACGGTGCAAAAAAAATTTTTTTTTTTAGTTTGCATTGTATTTGCGAACGTGAGATTTTGTAATTTGGATTTCAATATTTTAATGTGATGAGAGAAGAGTGGGGAGTCAGGATCCTCATAGATAAAAACAGGAGAGTAGTGAATAAGATAAGGTATTTAAACAGTGCTTTCGTTTCCACTGTTCGTAACTATCGCTTTACCTTGTGTGCACCGTAGGAACAATCCCTGTTTATGATTCGCATACATTTGTACTTTTGTTTTGCTTTAATACGAATACTCAGAATTTGTTTGAACTCAGGCGTCCTACAAATTGTGTACATTTTTTAAAATTAAAATAATGTTACTACATTAGGCTGGTTTGCGATAACTTTTCCGTTGTCCTGGTATCACATTGATAATAAGTGGATTGGACGCCAGGTAAAGATTGAGGTACTGTGAGCTAAGGAAAACGCTGCTGAGCGTATACGCACACAGGATTAATTGATCTCAGCCTCTTGAATCGGTAACTGAAGTTGGGAGCTACAATGAAATTGAACGATAATAAAGATGCATTCAATTGTGTTTCTTACATTGCTATAGAATAGAAAAATTCTTTATATTTTTACGTATCTGTAAATTCTGAACTTCCATATATTATAGTAAGTTCGATCTTTATAACTCCTACCGCATCTGAATAAAACCCTGGAAAAAATTATGAGAATAAGTAAAAAGTTCAGGACATTGACCTTGCTTCTGGACTAGATCGCGTTGCGTTTGTGTGTGTGTGTATGTGTGCGCGCGCGCGCGCCTCAGTTACACTCTAATTGGATTTAGGGTTATGAAATTTGTTTATACAGTATTAACTAATTGATAATACTAGTTATTATTTCAAGCATCATCATCACCATATTGACACCTTCTTTGTATTCACTTCGTTGAAATCTGGCTTTTTTTTTTATTTGGCTAAGGGTCAGTGGAAGTGGATTTTTACCCTTTTTTCGTTCCAAGTCTTTTACTCACATCTCACTGCAGGTCAACAGAAAATAACTTTTGCGGGCTCAAGCACGTTTTGTACTTTAATAATGAGTGCAATTTGTCCTGCAGACACTTTTGGGACATGATTCTGCCCTAAATGTCTGTGCACACTACTATGAAGTTACCACTGGCATTCCTTTAAGTTAAGATTAAAACAAAATTAAAAAATCCTCATTATTGTTGTACGAAACGGAATTTTATTTCCTGTTCATTACTTGTTGCAGTATCTGTGCAAACCTTTTAGCCCCCGTTGTCCCTTGAAAAATGTTTTCAAGTGATTTTGCCTCTTCAGCCAGGACATGACATTTGGCAACCATTTCCCAGGAAGCTAATTTGTTACGTTGAAGAAAGAAAAAACATCTATTGAAATGTAGGATTACATTCTCTATAGATCTCAGGTCCTCCCGATTTGAAGAAATGAACTATAATTGTGTATATTCACCAACTGTGAGATGAACTACATGTTTCATACAAGTTTTCTTTCATTCATTTTATGATAATTTATGCACATTTGGAAAAAAATATCTCCGAAATTTTCATCGTATGTGACATGAGAAGAATCAGAGTAATGTCACATTAAAAGACGGTAAAGGTAAGGCTATCCCCTGTGCGATACGCATGCGCCGTGAACTGCGCATGAGGGAAGTGGAGGTAGCGCTAATGAGGTGGGATGGTGAATCCCACGATCGATCGCTTTTACTTTCCCAAAGTATCCAGGAGTACCAAGGAAACACTGCTGGTACTCAGTTTGATAGGAGAGTGTCCTGACGGGATTTAAATCCGGACTGCCCGATTCGTAGTCAGACGCGCTACCGCCTGCACCACGGCGACTCCTAATCTAATATCACATACGATGAAGATTTCGGAGGGAAGATTACGAGCAGAAACATCGATAGGAGAACATTTTGGATTTATGCCAAGAAAAAGTACAACGAACACAACTTTACTATGGAAAAGCAAAAGAGATTGCGTGTGATCTTTATTGACTTGGAGAAGCCCTACGACGGAGTACCACGTCAGGCAGTATGGAGGTGTTTGAGGGAGAAAGAAGTGCCAGGGGAAATATGTAAGGATAATCCAAGATACGTGTACAGGAGCTAGAACTCAAGTAAGAAGTAGTATGGTATTTACACGCCAAATCCCTGTTATGGTTGGATTACACCAGGGTTCATTCTTAAGCCCGTACCTCTTCAACGTAGTCATAGACGTTATAACTCGGGATGTGACAGATGAAGCCCCCTGGTGTATGATGTTTGACGATGATATTGTACTATGCAATACTAAGAGGACAGCACTTGAAAGGAAAGTAGAGAGTTGGAGGAAGTCTCTGCACGATAGAGGCCAAGAGATTAGTAGAAAGAGAACTGAGTATCTTGAGTTTAACGGAGAAAGAAGTGGAGAACTGAAGTTGCAAGGAGACTGATTGAGTGAAGTGAGAACTTTTTAACTATTTAGCTTCATCTGTTACTGGAAATGATGATTTAGACACGGAGATGACACACACACAATGCAAGAGGGATGGCGAAATTGGAAGAATGTTGATGAAGAATAAAGGGATGGTTTACAAAACATCATGAAATCGGTCTACTGATAGTGGTTAGACCAGCAGTACATCTATCAGTCGATATCTGATAAAAATCATGAAATCGATATGGATTGAACGATTTTCCGATATGAGCCATATTCGATTTCCAACAATTTTCCGATATGAGTGATAATTGATTTCCAACGATTTTTCGAAATGAACGATGTTCGATTTCTCTATATGAACTATTTTCGATTTTCAACGGTTTTTCGATATGAACGATATTCGATTTCAGCAATTTTTCGATACTCCGTTTTCTACGAATTTTCGACATGACCTATATTTATTTCTCGATATTCGAGATATTATATTTCGAACGATGTTTGATTTGTTGATCAAAGATCTTAACGATTTTTTATTTCTAACAATTTTTCGATATAAAATTTTCGATTTGTCTGCGATATCGATGTTTGATAAGGAAATTCTAGCAATTAAGGCTTTCCGCATAGCCCATGCTAGAAAAACATTAGTATGCGTGCGCCGAGCCGAGTTCCCTCCCATTTTCAGCCTCCTTTCGCGATTTTTTTCCGAGGTTGAGGAAGAAAGTCAGACATTAAACAGGTATATAACATTTTATGCTCTGATGCTTTTCCACGTTTTACGTCATGTTCCTACCTTTTATTTTTATTTAAATAAAATAAAAATGAAATAACATCCGCATAATCTATTTCATTACTAAGCAAACATTTATATTTAGCAAAGTTATTCAGGCATGGTTCTCACATAGTTTCACTTGAGCTTACTAAGACGAAGAAATCTTTCTCTGACAGAAACATAGTTAGAAAGTGAACAATTGAAATAGCAATAGCTTTTGGGGACGGTAACATTGGTACGTATGACGCTTCAACCGAAGATGAATAACTTGACCTGTATTCTCTTCAGGGAACCACCAAAAGAAGGAATATATACCGCACAATAAACAAAATGTGGATAAAATCAGGGGTTTTGATAAGTGTTTCATGGATTGCCACACATGTATAGTACTAAGAGAAAAAAATTTTAAATTACCAAAATGGAAACATGGAATTCCGCTCGGAAAAAAAAAAAAAAAAAAAACAACAACCGAAATCTATGATAGCTCTTCTCGCTGGAAATGTGGTCATTTTTAGTTTATTTTCCATCTGTTCAAATGAAATTCTAATCTTTTGAATATGAAAACGACGTAATAAAATGTTGAAAATATAAAAAGCAGCAAAAGGGAGGATTTATTGATAAGTAGTAAGAAAGAAAAGTAATGGGCTTGTAAATGAAAGAGAGAGAGAAAAAAAACTTGACCTCGGTGGGCATTGGAGCTGGTACCTATCAGCCAATGATCCCTGGGCTAGCTGAGCAACAGCGAGAGAGCGCCTTCGAAATGGTCTCACTCGTCTCGTCAGTACTTGAGAGAACAGCCTTCAAAGTTTTCTTGTATATGTCCTACTCCTGATGTCTTGTAGTATAGTTATCACTTATCGGGTCTTCTGTTGTCATTTTGAACTAAACACAATTGACTTTGCAGAAGGGCTTTGTCTTTTGACAACTTTCACGGTAACAAATGGTAGAAACAATCTTTGAATTTTATTTATGGCCTTTAGGCATCTACGGCACATGCCAGGATAGGAAAAGGTGGAAAGATTTCGGCGGTCAGGGCCTATGTTGAAGGTGCCACCCCGAAATTTGCTTACTGAGGAAAACCCCTGGAAAAACCTGTCAGGATGGTCGGCCGTTGGAATCGAACCACGACCTCCCGAATGCTACGCCAACGCTCTACCACTGAGCTACGGCGGCTCGGTACAGAAACAGTCTTGGGCTAGTATCCATGAGGTATTGAGAACTCTAAAAAGATAGGAAATCCCCCTTTCAAGTTTGAAAAATAAGTGTTCGAAGACACTAAAATGATCGCATCTTCTATCCAAAACGAGATCATTTTTTAATCATCTTTTCGATTCAATTCAAGAATTTCGATGAAAACCAATTCTCACGAGAAAAAAAAAAACAAAAGACGGTCTTCGGATAGATGTTTCAAAAGCAAAGATCGGAGAAAACTCTGGATTTATAGGGTTTCTTAGGGTAAGCAGAGTTAATAGTCCAAGGTGTCATTGCATTATCCACGAAATGGCGTTACGTCAGAAATCTGCACAACTGAACTAATTATTAAATACAGTGGTGAGAATAATTAGCATAATTCGGGGTGCAAGCAGCTCTTTTTCATGGAGAGCTACGGCAGTTTTTGGAGGATGTGGAGGCTGAGTATGGCGACTTACTTCTTTACAATCATGTGAAGTGGATGAGTGCAAGAAATGATTTTCTGATTATTTTTTTTTTTTTAATAAGGAATGAAGTTCCGCGTTCCTTAATCTGTTTGCTTCATCGAACACTACTTACTGGAACAGTTTGAAAGCATGGGCTTCTTTAAAAACTGTCAATTTTTAATATATATCACAATGTTTAAACGAAAGAAATCTGAATCTGCAGGGAAGGAACCACCTGGTATCAGATCTGATGGGAAATATCTGGTGTAGTAAAAAGTAATCCATTATTTTGCCAATAGATGGCTTCAGTGATCTGTATCTCGCGTTGTATAAGTCCGATCGGGTTCAACGAGATGGCGTTCAAACGATGAGATTGCGTACCACAAACACTGTTCAGATAGTTGTGATGAGTTGACTCAGTGTTGTGTGAGCGCGCGTCAAAATGGACACTAGCAAATAGAAAATACGCTATATTTTACAGTTTTTCTTCGATAAAGGCGAAAACGCAAGCCAGGCGGCTGCAAATGTGAATAGTGCTTATGGATCTGATACTGTAACAGCCAATCACGCGCAATTTTGGTATCGTCGATTCCGTTCCGGTAATTTTGACGTCAAAGATGTACCACGCACTGGAAGGCCAAGTGTCGAAAATGTCGATAAAATCATGGACATTGTCTCGTCCGACCGTCATGTAAGCACTGTTTCGATTGCCCAAGAGCTAAACATTGCACAAAAAACCATGTGGAACCATTTGCATAAGGCTGGATTCACAAAGAAGCTTGATGTATGGGTGCCACACGAGTTAACGCAAAAAA